>JARFJB010001685.1:0-77500 GCA_036346205.1 Vesta saturnalis | reverse complement strand
AATAGACATATGTTACTCACTTATTGTATCTAGTATTATCTTATAGTACTATTATTACTGGTCGTGTTCAATGTAAACAGTGCTCAGTACCTAAATATACAAAGTTTAGTTATCTTATGCTTAGCGCCCTTTCTTTCTAGTATGAAAATTGTTGAAATTTTCCATTCTTGGGTAACTTTAATTGTTGGGGGGGGGGCACTCTTTTTCACCGGGCGATAAAACTCCTAGCGCCGGAGTCTTGGAGTTGCAAGAAACAATCTGTTCTAACTCTTTCGAGTACAAAATCCGGGTTTGTAGCAATATATACAACCTCTTGTGAATTGTTATACAGGGTGGGCGATTAGTGCGTGGGCGGAAGATTGTGGGTTAATTAAGGAATATTTCTAAAGTTTGTTGTTGGGCTACAAACCTAAAATATTTTCACTTGAATGGCAAAGTTTATACAGGGTGGTTTATATCAAAGTGGCATTTTTAAATGGAACTCCCTGAATATTATTACATATTTGGATTCTTTGGTCAATTCTAGTGCGACTTTATGTATCACATATGGTACCTAAAACGAATCGTTTAGCAGCAATTCGTGATTTTTGCAAAAAGTAAAGACTAAATATCGCTGTGATCAGAAAACTTAGAAGGCCACGACTCTGCGATGTTATTAGACATGAAATATACTAGCGTAAATCGTATGGTCAAATTCTTCTTGTGTTTAGAGAAATTGCTTTGTCAATATATAAAATTTCAATCAATTGTAGCTTGATTTTTTCAAATGGAACAGCCATTTCTTCATTTTTGCATCAAATGTAGACTTTTTTACCTTTCCAACGATATAAAGTAATCGGTATCTTATCTTCGGTAGGTTTCTTTTAATTTCATAATTTCTGATTAATTTGCTGTATTTTTCAATTTTTATTTTGTATTATGTACTAACGCGTTGAAAAAAACTATTCACACTATAAAACATTATTTATTAAGTAAAAAATACATAAACAAATAGTTATTTGTTTCATAAGTACAAAAAATGGCAGTTTTTGTACAAATAAAACATATATTATATTCAGTGATTTATTTGCTGTTCACTGTTTGTTTGGGAACCCCTCATTTCTTGTCCCTTATCGAAACGAAATTATTTTTTAGGTTAATTTATAACCTTTAAATTTCTATCGTTACCACGTTTCTATTAAATAATCTAAGGCAGCAGGAACACAAAGTAAATTTAATTTAATGTTGAACAAAATTAATTACTATTTAAATAGAAAGAAATTTGTACACTGCAATTTGTGCAGTTGTTAAATTGGACGGGATGGTTAGGAAGTGTAGCAACTAAATTGGATTCTGAACTACTGGTAGAAGGTTGTGGTTCCGGATTAAGATCCTGTTCATTGTGTGCCTCAGAGTCTGGATTCAGGATCTGATTTGATGTTTTTATCATTTGTCTTACAGATTTAGCAATGTAACCCTCTGCTACACTTGTCGATTGCCACCCTCCATGCGGTTTCAATACACTTACATTCATCAACAGTGTAGCAGATGTTCTTCTTAGGCAATGGCCTGTATACATCTTAAAATTTGGCAAACCTAAGTAAGAGGCTACTTCCTGAGCGGTTAATGCTAGCTTCTGTATGCCAACAACTTATCTGTGACACTTCCCATTTTGATATATAATAAAGAATCGATAGTTATTAATACTATGTGGGCGTAATGACAAATATTTCCTGTACAACTGTAAATACTGTTCACCAGTAACTGTAAATGATCGTGGTTTTTTGTTTTCAGCGTCCGGCACTTTTATTAATAAAACAGTGTCTAAATCAGAGATATCTGACAGTTTCATTTTGGACAATTCATCACGACGTAATGCTCCTACCACGACAAAAATCAGACCAACCTAAAATATTTTAATTTTAGAACCAAAATGAGTACTTTTCATTTTACCTTAGTCATTAAGTATTTGGAATCTGGAACTTCATTTAAAAATTTTTGAACTTCTTTTGTAAGTGTTTTCGATTTTTTAGGCTGATAACCGTGGGACTTACTTTTTAGGTATGGCACCAGCTTGAAATATTGTCGTATATCTATACCATGCTTTACATTTAATGTCGATTTTAACAATGAATAATGGCTTCAGAGATTCAGGGAGCAAATCTAAAGTGACCTGTTCTACCGTTTCTTTAATCTCAGGCGGAGTGCAGTTCACAGCACTATCAGTTTGAAACATTTCTGTTTTATAGAAAACGACAATTATTTAGTGAAATAAAAAACACTGTGTAATTTTTAATTTTTTGGATATTACCTCGATCAAGGTCATAACTTTTGTGTACTAGGACAAAAAGTAAATTACTTTTTGTACAGTTGCCATGGGAACATGTTCGAACCTCGAAATCAGGCACTTTTGGCACGAAATACTGTCACAATATAGCATTTTATTTAGGTGGGTGGAGAAAAACAAAATTATGAGCTAAATTAGTAAATAAAATAAAAAGCATAATTAAAAAAAAAATTTCATCCATAGCACATCCAATTAGAATAAGAGCTCAAGGAGACTGATTTTAAAAACAGGATTAATCCTTGCAATTGGGTAGAACAGAAGTTAAATGAAAATGTACAATTTTTGTATAAGATCATGGTTACAGATGAGTGCACGTTCCACCGCAATTTTCATTATTACTCAGATTAAAACTTTCATAGCCAAGAGAAATGGCCGATTAATGTTTGGGCAGGCGTATTCGGTACTTCAGCTGTTGGTCCCTTTTTCTAAATCCGTATTCTAAATTTGAATTTATGCTTTAATTTCCTGGATAATAAATTATTTGGACTCCTTGAAGATTCCCGTTCGCTCAAATTAGGGACATTCATTTCCACACCGTGTCCGTGTTTATTGAAAAGTGGATAAGAAGGGATGTACCAACACGATGGCCAGCGAGATCTCCAGATACTTCCCCTCTTAATTTCTTTTTGTGGGAGTACGTCAAGGCAAAAGTGTATGCTGCACTACCAACCACTGCGGAAAATATGAAAAATAGAATCCGAAACGTTTTTGCACCTATCAACCCAGTAATGTTAAATAGGGTTAAAAATTTATTGCAGTAATTTTTATTTTTATTTTAGCTCGTAATTTTGTTTTTTGTGTTTATGTATTTTTCTGCTTAATAAATTATGTTTTATAATGTGAATCGTTTTTTGTTTACTTTCCATGAGTTACTATCGTAGATAATACAAACTAAAAATTGAAAAATACATCAAATTAATCAGAAATTGTGAAATTAAACGAAATCTAGCAAAGCTAGATACAGACTAATTTATATCGTTAGAAAGGTAAAAAAATTCCGCATTTGATACAAAAATGAAAAAAATGGCCGTTCCATTTGAACAAATCAAGTTACCATTGATTGAAATTTTCTAAATTGACAAAGAATTTCTCTAAACACAAGAAGAATTCAGATTTGACCATTCGCTCTACGCTAGTACATTTCATGTCTAGTAACATCTGATAGTCATGGCCTTCTCAGTTTTGTGATCATAAGAGATTTTAAATTATTTTCAGGCATCTGTCTATTTGTAAAAATGACGAATTGCGGTTAAAGGTAGTATGTGTTATACATAAAGTCGCACTAGGATTGAGCAAGGAATCCAAATATGCAGGGGGTTCCATTTAAAGAAATGCAACTTTGATATAAATCGCCCTGTATACACTTTGCGATTCAAGTGAAAATATTTTAGGTTTGTAGTAAACTTTAAAAATATTCCTTAATAAACCCCAATCTTCCACCCACTCACTATTGGCCCACCCTGTATATTAAGAATTTGTTAGTTGATGTAAATATAAATTATTCCTTAACGTTTTCTCTCCTTGAAGATAATCAAAGTATAATTGGTTACTCAAGCATTTAGAAAATAATAGTGGTGCAAACATATTGACGTTAAGTTGCATTTTGTATTAGCTTTAGTAAGTGAAGATATTTTGAAAATAGATTGATTATGTTTGTAATCAATTAGCTGATATTTTTGCAAAATCTTTAGGTTAGAGAAATTTTGTACTTTTGTAAAAATGATGTTAAGATTAATGTGTAGGATTTCCTTACATTAGCCACAGGTTTGAGTATTAGTAGACAGTGTTGGCAACCCCGTAACTAAAGTAAGAAAGTGTTATGTAGTACTCGTATTTACTATAACATTTTAGTTTTTAACAAAAAATTGTGTTTATGCTTGTATTTATTTAACATGTAACATGTACATTGTTTAAGGTACGCTATTGTACTGTGGATAATACATATGAGAATGGGACATATTTGAGATTCATAATATACCTACTTGTTGATATATTGTCAATTTAACATTTTAAATTATTTTTATGTCATCATAGTAACGTAATACTGGAATAAATATGAAGGAAAATAGTTTTTAGAAATTTTGAGAGAAAATGCCACGCATGCCACGTTATTTTCATTGTAATCTTGTTGTTACGTAAGCCCAGTGAAAGGGCATTAAACTTTTAGTTGTAATATTATGAGATAGTGTGCGCCATAAATGCCTGCGTATATAAAGTTTGCGCTGCTCGGCGTTTCCCGATGTTCTGGCTGTCATTGGCCTCATGACTGAGTTTGCGCTAATACATATTGGGTTTATGGAAGGGAAATACGAACGGAACGTACAGTTCCCCTGATTATGCAAATACCATTGACGAATTTCTTACCGCCTTTTATTAATGGATTAATTCGGGGGTTGGAGCTTGTTTTACATGAATCAGTCATTCTTTTCAGTTATAGGGGCGGTTCAACCCTTAGCACTGTATTATATAATTAATTTATTTTTTCCCTTCTAGATTTACACGTAGGTCTCCGCAAACGTAATTACCTAACAAAGACAAAGATTAAAAAACAAACTGATATTTTGATCGTACTTTGGATCAAAGTGATTTTTTTTTTATGTTTGAGAACATTGTTTTTTGCCGTGAGAATAGTTTTTTTAAACTTTAAATCAGTTAACCTTACTTTTTTCTTTAATTTTATATATGCGTGTAATTTGAAAAACATTCTGTGAAATTAAGCGATATAAGAGTTCTTACTTAGTAAAAATCCCTTTTTATAATTATTTGTATTATTGATAAATGACAAATTCGACGAATGCAATTTCCCAAAAATAGGTTGATACTTACACTTTTAAAAAATAAAAATCATAATCATAATCTGCACGTCACAGTTGTTAGTTTTTAGTTCAAACATTTAATTATATAATTTTTTTAGCGTACAAATCTGTACTCGATACAATTTTCGAATCGTGGTTACTGCGAAAATGATTTATTTAATTAGGACTGATATAATCAACGCCACTCTCGTTGGCCGTTCAACTAGAGTTGTTACTTTTCCTGCGATTCATCGGGTCAAACATGAACGAAACGGTAGTTTTTCGAAAAGGAATAAAAATTAAGCCATTGAACATATCTGTGTAACTTACTGCATTAAACACTAACAACATTCCTTAATAAGTAATCGATGAGCAATATAGTGATACAGTGGCGGATTAAACGGTGGGCGGACTGGGCGGCCGCCCAGGGCCCACAAGCCCAGGGGGGCCCACCGGGACCGAGGCGTATATAAAAATATTTTCTTCATAAAATAATAGATACAGAAAAATAAAATAAGACAAATATGTTTATCACAAAATTAAAATAGTGTATTAAGTTTCTGTATACATTACCGTTTTGTTTACATTATGATTATAGAGTTAGGTCCGAATTCGGCGAATAAGATAATAATTTAACCTGTCCCAATCAACACTCTATATTTGCTGCGTACTCATCGACGTGCGATCTGAGAGACCGCTCGTTATAAGCACGTTTTTAAAGAAAAAACAGAAATTTTTGGAAAATTTATTGCAATTGTGTACAAGTATAGTATAGTAATACAAATTCTAAAAACAATCTGCAAATTTCTATTGAAAATTCCATAATTCTAACATTAGTCCAACGCAAAATTTCCTTTAATATTTCAACGTAAAATAAAGCCTATACGTCTTATGGAGTTTGATAGACCGAACCCGCGCAATCACTCGATTGATGAAGCATAAGAAAACACAAAACGTAAACGTAAATAAAAAATACTTTAAATTATAATCGTTTTATTATCTTTCATTATATAGGTCCCTTAAATTGGTATAAAATATAATACCCATTTTGATTTTACCGCCCAGGGCCCCCAAGCAACTTAATCCGCCACTGTAGTGATACATCAATTTCGGTTAACTAATAGATAACGTATATTATACTGTCACACATTTATTGAGACAAGCATTAAAAGGCCATTTTAAATTTACCTTATGTTACTATAATTTGGGGTGTTACTTAGAGATATGTGGAATGGCTGCAATTGTAGAGCATTTCCGCTCTTTTCATCTTAATCTTATTAGATTTTTGGCACATCACAATCATTTTAAAAAGTTTTCACACATTTATTGGCAAGAAATGCATGTTAGTCTAACTGTTTCGCTCAATTAACGTCATTTTTTTTATAGCGTTTTATAAAATTATTGTGATTTGTTTGAGAATGATAGGTGTTCCGTAAAAATAGCACAAAGAAAAAATGGAGTTTGATCAGTTTTAAGTAAACATCAAATTGGTCCCATTTGCAACCTAGGTTGCAAATGGGTAGATATGCATATGTAGTTATAGAAGGTTAAGCAATCGATTTTTTTCACTATCGCTAAATTAGCTCATTTTACAACTTTTGGCCAAGTTTCGTCAAGATCGGCCATCATATCTGGATGTCTGTATGTGTGTGTGGGTGATAACTCCAGATCGAAAATACCTACGTACTTATAATTTTGTATTTAAGTTTGTTTTCATTTGGCTTAGAGCTGATTAGATTTTGGAAGAAATCCAGCGGCGGAAAGAGGTGGGGTTTATTAGGGTCAGTTTTTATTCTTATCAAATATTTTTAAAACAGTTGCATATTTCAAAGATATAAAAATACCTAGATATAGACCTTAAACATATCGATTAATTATGTTCTATGCGATTTTTTGATATGACGCATAATTTAGCGGCAAAAAAATTCCTAAGGGGGAATTGTTTATTAAGTGTTTATTTCAATTTTTTTCATTATCTGAATAACGAAAAAAAGTGTGGACGTAGGGGAGATCTGATACGAAAGTAACATGGGTTGGTTGTAACAGTAAGCATATTTTCGTTTTCAAAAGGTTTGGCGCCGATTTTGCTTCATAATAGTGTCGGTAGTGACCACTAGCGTCACTAATTTAAACAAGACCGTCTGTGGTTTGTTTTTTATTTTAATATAACATTATCCTAGAACTAAACGAGATTTTAAATTGAACCATTGACTGTTTCAATTTGTTGTTATATTGAAATGATAAACATTGTATTTTAAGTAAAAATAACGTTTTAAAAAAGTTTTGTGCAAGTATCAAGTTAGGCATGCGAAAAATGTTTGCAGGGACGATTGTAACAAAGTCATAGTGGGAGCGTCCCTGTCATATTTCACGTCAACATTTTGTAGCTAATTAATCTTTTTGACTCATAAATACGCATCTGGGTTTACAGTATTTTATGTAAAATTTTCTTTTTTCAATTTAGAATGCCTAACAGAAGAAAATGATCGACGGAACGTGGTAAAGCTACTTTGCAGCAGTATGAAAGCGCATATAGAGATGTTCAAAATAACATTTCTAGTAGAGAGGCAACCAGGACATGGGATCTTTGTCATTTGTCACTTCACAGATTTATTAAAAAACGACGTAGTGGAAATGAATCACCCAAAATAGGTTACGTTGATAATAAAAAAGTTTTCACTACCGAAGAGGAATCCAAATTGGCAGAATATTTAGTAACGTGTTCTCAAATAAATTATGGGCTAAGCACCAAAGATGTGCGCAAATTAGCATATAAACTAGCTCAAAAATATACGAAACCTATGCCCACTTCTTGGGTTAAAAACACAATGGCTGGAAAAGACTGGTTTGGCTTATTCATGGAGTGAAATTCCGTACTTTCTCTAAGAAGTCCTCAGGCTACAAGCCTAACCAGATCAACAAGTTTCAATCGCCATAATGTATCGATTTTTTTCGATAACTTAAAAGTTGTTTTGGATAGAGAAAAGCTTAGTCCATGTCAAATATGGAATTCGGGCGAATCTGGCGTTACGACTGTCCAAAAACCAAACAGGGTTGTTGCCCGTCGAGGGACTAAGCAAGTAAGTGCGACCACTTCCGCAGAAAGAGGGGCTTTGGTTACTGTAGCAATTGCTATCAATGCAGTTGGAAATAGCCTGCGCTCAATGTTTATTTTCCCACGAAAAAGATGCATAGATCACTTTATAAGAGATGGGCCATTAGGATCTATCGGTTCAGCTAACAGGAGTGGCTGGATGCAAGAAGATGATTTGTTTATTTCTAAGCCATTTTCAACATCATATGTGATCATCTACAGACCACAAGTGCTTACTTTTATTGGATAATCACGAATCGCATCTGGCAATAAAAAAATTGATTGATTTCTGCAAACAACATGGTCACCTTACCACCCCACTGTACCCATAAATTACAGCCTCTCGATCCTGCAGTATTTGGCCCACTAAAAAGATCTGTAAACTCAGTTTCTGATAATTGGATAAGAAGTAATCCAGGGAAAGTAATGTCCATTTACGACATACCCAGTATAGTCAGAAATGCGCTTCCGTTGACTGTAACCCCTAACAATATTATATTTGGGTTCAGTTGCACATGAATTTTTCCATTTAATTCGGAAATATTTTTTGATGTGGATTTCCTACCTTCTAGTGTAACTGACCGTTCTAAACCCGAGCCTAAATTTTTTTTTATGATTGTGGACCTGAACAGGCTAAATAAGGCCTATCGTGCTAAAGCACTCAGGAACACTTAGGAGGATGGATAGAGGGATAATGAATTACCAATAGATGCCTATGAACAGCTACCTTAAATTTTCTCATATCATAAGTGAGAGGAAAACAGGAACTAGGGAGATCATTCCAGAGTTTAGAAGCCGTGTAGAAAAATGTGGATTGCGCCCGTTTGGTACGACAAGTGGAGATTTGTACTGCAAACTGATGATGTGAATGAGCGAACCGAGTGTTTCTCGCAAAGATAGCCGGAGATGGTATCAAAGAATGTAATTCACCAGCACAATAGCCGTTGTAATAACGATAATACAAAGAAAGAACTGAAACCATCCTTCTATGCTCAAGGGACTGTATGTGAGAAGTTAAGGACGGGCCATTTATAAGCCTAATCGCTCTCTTTTGAATACGATCAACGATATCGAGAGCGTATTGGGGAGCACTAACCCAAAGGTGAGAATTATATTCCAGATGAGGTCGAATTTGGGCCTTATACAGCAGAAGGAGTTGTCGAGAGGTAAAGTACTGCTTAGATCTGTACAAGAAGCCTATTTTACGAGCAGCTGTTTTGGTAGCTGACAGAAGTTGGTCAACCCATGAGAGATTTGAAGATACAGTCGTGCCCAACAGAGTAAAACCAACTACGAGTGCTTCTGAAAACCAAATGGTTGACACAGCAATAATTATACCAGAGGCCAGTCACCGGTTAATTAAACCTTCACCAGTGGTTGACAGCTTAACACCTGAAGCAGGGACAAGTAGGCAATTATGCAATGATACGCCAGAAAAGTTATAGAAGCAGCCGTGATTGGATTAAATAAGATTTAAGAACATGAGGAGAGCATGCCAGAAGAGATAAGTGAAACGTCTTTAAATTTTTGACCCGAAAAAGTTCAAAAGCTCAGCCACGAAAATTAACAAATAAAGGTAGAAAATCTAGAAAATCCGCAATTATGTAAGTCAATGTGAGCAACATTTTAAAAATACTTTTAAGTATACTGGGTGCTCCAAACAAAGTGGCATATCAAAGTTATGTTTTTTTAAATGACACACTCGGTATATTATTGCATTTTAGAATTTTACATAAAAAATAAGTGGCACTTTCATAAGGGTTCCCTATACCTACATACAGAGTGTTTCTAGTTATATCAATTTTTCTGAAAATGTAGGGTTCTAGAAAAAATTAATATCTCCTAATAAAATTAACTCCAACAAATTTACTCTTAGGTTTTAGTAAAATACTGTTCCCTTAGCCTATTTATTGACTGGATAGTAAACACCATTTTACAGGGTGTTCATTTTTTTCAGTTAACTTAGTAGAACATTCATACTGAAATATTCGGCTTATTTTAAATGGAACATCCTATACTTTATACGCTTATCGTTTAGCTTATTTAATTACCATTCAACTTCTATAAGGGTTTCCTATATCTAAACCTTCAAATTTTCAACTTATTTAATAGTTTTTGGAATTTGTCTGTTCCTGTATCACTTGTAGATTGAAATATCCGCCCAAAATTCCTAGTTAATGTCTTTTTGCTAACGTAGTAGTATTTTTCTTTACCAATAAGTAGATAGCTCGGTACCAATCTTATGTGTACATGATAGATGAGTTATTGCAAGAGAAACGGGATTAGTCAGCCTAGTGTGTCGAGGATCTTAAAGAAACATAAATACCACCCTTTTCATATACAAATACATCAAACGTTATATGGCACAGACTTTCAAAGACGTATTGATTTTTATTATGGGTCCTTGATCAAGTTAGTGACAATGAACATTTTTTTTGAAAATGTATTATTTACTATAATAATGGATTAGTGAATCGGCACAATTTCCATTATTACGACACGGAAAATAAACATTTACTTAATACTGTTGATCGTCAAAATCGATGGAGTGTTAATGTGTATGGTGGAATTGTTGGCAATCATGTTATTGACCCGTATTTTTTCGATGGCAATTTAAATGGTCAAAAATTCCTCAGATTTTTAAAGAGAGACTTTTGAGAACTTTTAGAAAGTAGGTATTCCTTTAAATAGTAGACAAAATATGTGGTTGCAATTAGATGGAGCACCTGCACATTTCTCACGTGCTATTAGAAAATATTTAAATAGGAGGTTTCCTGATAAGTGGATTGGGAGAGGTGGACCAATTGCTTGGCCACCTAGATCTCCTGAACTAACATCCATGGATTTCTTCTTTTGGAGCTATATCAAAAATTTTGTTTACAACGCACCTCCCACCACTGCAGATGAGATGAAAAGAAGAATCAGAAATACTTCTGAGACGGTCATCCCTGATGTGTTGCAAAACGTAAGATGTTCGTTGGAAAAAAAATAACACTGTGTATTCAAGAAGATGGACATCATATCGAAAATTTATTGTAATTTTTTTGTGTAAATTATCATGACAAATAAATAAAATCTTAGTTTACATTGTGTACATGCTCTCCATCCTTACTCTGTGATACTGTTGCATTATGTAGATTAAACTAATAATCGCAATAGATTTTTTAAAGTTTCACTTGATTCTTTAAAATTGATGCTGATCGGTTTCACTTGGACGAGCCAAGCATCGTCAGAACTTTGAAAGGTGACAATTTGTTGTTAAGGTTGTCGAGAGTAAAGACAAATGTATAAAAAATCTATTACGATTTTTAGTTTAATCTACATAGTGTAGCAATAACTTTATAAACATTTAAATTAAATTTACTATGATTTGAAGAGATCATTAAGAGTAGGCATTTTGGGAGGTATTTCAATCTACAAATGATACAGGAACATTCTAATTCCAAAAATTATTAAATAAGTTGAAAATTTGAAGGTCTAGGTATAGGGAACCCTTATAGAAGTTGAAAGGTAATTAAGTAAGCTAAACGATAAGCGTATAAAATACAGGATGTTCCATTTAAAATAAGCCGAATATTTCAGTATGAATGTTCTACTAATTTAACTGAAAAAAATGAACACCCTGTAAAGAGGTTTAGGCAGTGTTTCCTAGATCCGATTTATGTATAAAAACCGAAAGTAATTAGAATGCTCGTTAAATAGTGCAAATCATTCTTGCAGAGTTAATGATCCTATCTAAAGTAGCGATATAAAAATTCCGTTTAAAATTCTATTTTGGGTAATTTTCCACCTCATCCTTATATTCATAATCAAAATTGACCTCTTTCTTTCGACGTCTAACAGTTTCCGATAAACACATTGCGATATCTGTTCGTTTAAGCTTGAAATGTGCATTATTTTATTCAATAGTTCCAAGCACCCCGTAATATTATTAGATATTTCTTGAAACAGCTTACGTACTTACTTAATCTGCAACAGTATAACATACCATATTACTATAGAACATATAACGTTAATAGTTTCTATTTTTTCGCACAGACACGTTGCTTAGTGACGAGTTTTAATGTCTTTACCGTTGAGTAATTCATGGTTCACATATTGTTTCTAAATCACTAAAGTCTCAGGGTTCGTATATTCCATCGTGTGTCGGATAATGGTTTTAATGTGAAGTTATTGATACGTTTATTCAAAACATCCCAACGTCGAGTTGAAGATGCACAAAGTACGTAAAGTTCCTGAACGATAGCAAAAAAATTAAGTTTCGAAATTTGTATTAGCTGCATCATTTACGACCATATAAAAGGTGATTCAAAAAGCGCGCCGGTTTTGAATCGCTCGCCATTTTGTTGTTTGTTGCTTAGCAACATAGTTGTTTATAAAGTTGACATCTGATAATATTCCGATTTCATTCTGTGTGTCATGATGGAACGCTTTTCTACTGAACAACGTGTGTTAATCGTGAAAACGTTTTATCAAAACGGACAAAGTTTTGCAGAAACTGTCCGACGACTTCGTGCGATTTTCGGGCGTAATGTAGCTCCGAATGAATCAACAGTGCGCAGACTTATGACAAAGTTTATTGAAACAGGATCAACACTCAGCATTAAAAATTCTGGTCGTCCTAGATCTGGCCGGTCTGTTGAAAACATTGCTGTAGTTCGTGATAGTGTTAATAATAGCACACAGAAATCGGTTCGAGGTCGTTCCCAACAATTGGGCATAGGGTATTCTTCACTGCGGCGAATTCTTGTGAAGGATCTTCATTACCATCCCTACAAAATCCAATTCACCCACGAACTTAAGGTGCTCGATCACCAAAGGAGACGAGAATTTGTTGACTGGGTTCTGAGCAGACGGCTTTGCGAGGAAAATCATTTTCAGCGATGAGGCCCACTTCCATTTAAATGGATTTGTCAATAAGCAAAACTGACGTATTTGAGGATCAGAAAATCCTCAATCGATTCATGAAAGAGAAATGCATCCGCAGAGAGTGACGGTTTGGTGTGGATTTTGGGCGGGTGGGGTCATCGGTCCTTATTTTTTAGAAGATGAGGCAGGACAAGCTGTAACATTTAATGGAGACCGATACCGCACGATGATAAGAGAGTTTTTTTGGCCTCATATCGATGCAATGGACATTCAGCAGTTATGGTGTCAGCAAGATGGCGCCATATGTCACACTTCCGCCGAAACCATTGCATTGCTGCTTGAGAAATTTCCGGATCGACTCATCTCACTTCGTGGTGATCAGCAATGGCCACCAAGGTCGTGTGATTTAACCCCATGCGATTTTTTTCTTTGGGGTTATGCCAAATCATTGGTTTATGTCAATAAACCACGAGACATCCGCGAGTTAAAGGAAGAAATTCGACGAGTTATCAACCAAATCGACGTGCAAGTTTGTGAAGCTGTAATAAACAATTTCAGGAAGAGAGTTTTGGCATGCCAGTAAAGTAGAGGGGGACATATGCCCGATGTGATTTTCCACCTAAATTGGGAAGGTTTGATTAACAGCTTTATGTCTTTTGTAAATGATTTTTTTTAAATAAACTTTGTTTTTTGTTATAATTAAAACCGGCGCGCTTTTTGAATCACCCTTTATGAAACTGGGAGATGCGCATGTAACAAAAAACACTCTAGGGTTGGAATCTAAAATATTTTTTTGCAGCCCATTGTGCTTCCTTCTCATGTTTGCCCCATTGTCATATTCTTGATCACGAATATTTCTTGGATCTAAATTTAAGATTCTAAATGTTTATAAGGTTCTTGAAATAGATTTTTGGATTCCGCATAACCCTAGGAAATGCTCAAGAATTTCTACAGTCTTTCTCTGAGAATTCCAAGAATACCAACAAAACGTCCTGTTAATTGTTCCTGGTGACCTTTGCCTCGGGTGCAGTCTAAAATTATTGAGTAATATTTACCACCTGCTAGTGAATTTATGATATGCTTTTTAATTTTATTTGCTAGCAAAGCTGTAATCTCATTTTGTATCTTGTTACTTAAATATGTAGGAATGTATTTGTTCGTTTCTTTAGATACTTGCGAATGTCTTCATATAACGTTGCATTAAAATTATATAACTTACACAATTCGCAGTATTACATCATACTAGTGATTTGTTCCCGATCAAAAGTCTTTTGTCGTTGGTTATCAATTGTGGCTTTGTTCTTTAAAACAAGTGCCAGATTTGCAAATGTTTAAAAAATTTCTCTTTTTTCATGGCGCTATAGTAGGAGAGATAAGTATTGCGTGTCAGTTGTACTAGTTTCTGCAAAAGTCTTGTATTTTGAAGTAAATAACTTGCAATAAAAACAAAATACACAAATTTTAGACACTGAATACAAAAGCCACTTCCTTTCGCATGTTTCACCGTTTACCAAAGTGCGCGAATAAAAACCGACCTGAGACTTTTCTGCTCTTCTTATTTTTTGGATTTCTCATCATGTATGACATGTCTTCCTCGTCTTGAGCTACGATGAGCTGATCATCAGCGAACATTAATGAGTGTAGTGTCTTGCGTCTTATCTGTAATTCTATTCCTCTACATTTCTTATACCATTGTTCCAGGGCTTGTTCGGAATATACTGGTCGTAAGTAGAATAAATTCAATATCTCGTATATTATGCGATACATTATATACATTTTCAAAAAATTTCAGTGTCTCAAAATTTGATTTTTTCAAACCCAATTTTATTCATTTTATTGTCATTTAACATTTTCAAGATTATAACAATTTTGAGTTATTCAAGATTCTCGAAAAGATTTGCTGAAAATAAAATATTTTATAACGTTTTAATTATATCAAAACAAGATTCTAACTTAAAATAATTTATTTCAGCAAATGTTCGAAATGTCCTCCGTTAGTCAACTGACAATAGCCTAATCGATCTACAAATTCCTGCTGCACATTTCGAACCATTTCGGGCGTTAGTTGACTAATGGAGGACATTTCGAACATTTGCTGAAATAAAATTATTTTAAGTTTACGAATCTTTGTTTTGGATATAATAAAACGTTATAAAAATTATTTTATTTTTCGTTTTCTTCATGATCTTTTTTCAATTTTTAAATTTTGAATGCGAATAACTCCAAAACGTTTGGACTTAGGTATAGCACATGCTACATGACAAATGTTTAGAATTGTAAGGACAATCCAAAAATGTAATAAAAAAATTGGGTTGCAATTTGAAAAAAAAAATTTTTTTAGCAAATCTTTTTTGAGACACCCTGTATAAAATTTTTTTTTTCGCAAAATATGCCCCGAAAAAATATAAAATCGACGGGTCCGAGCGATTTTTGAAAAAAATTGTGCTTTACGAGATATTGAATTTATTCCTTACTTTACGACCACCCGGTATGTTAAATAGCGTAGGTGACAATGTGAAATCCTGCTTCAGGCCTTTAGCTACTTCTATTTTAGTTGTTAATCTGTTTCCCAATTTAATTTGTGCTTCCCTACTTTGATACAACATTTTAACCATGTTGATCCAATTTTATCTAATGACCATCCTTCACATCGCATCCCATATCTTACACACTGGGACATTGTCATATGCTTTTCAAGGTCCACGAAAGGTAGATGGGTGTCAATATTTTTGCTTTTTTCTTTCGATCACTTGTCCGACAGTGCACATTATCTATGCGTGAGCTTTGGGGTCTCAAGCCACTTTGTTACTAACTGTATTATTCCATCTCTTCTTCCATCTTTGATTTTGCCACTCGTCCAAAGCAATCTTACCATCGTTGGCAATATGCTTATTCCTTTATAGTTTTGGCACATTTCTTTATTCTCTTTTTTATGTATTGGTACAATATATGATTTTCATCATTCTGTAGGTATGGTTCCATCTTCTTCTATCTTTTGAAACATCTTGATTATCATTTTTATTAATTCGCTTCCTCCACTTTTTATTAGCTCTATCCTAATATTTCCTAGTCCTGCCGCCAAAGCCTGTCCCAAGTCAGGTTGCAAAAGGGCGAGAGTTAGAGGAGTAACACCTCTTTAAAAAACCATGGTTCAACTGGCCCGGTTGATAGCACCATGTTAGGGCTCCAGCTCAAGAATACGAGTGAAAACCGGTCAATGGTTCAGAAGGCAGAAGAGGAAAATCCCCAATGGCGAACAGGCACAAGAACCAACAGCATCTGACCCAGAGTGGGCGGCTGGAATACCTTCAAGAGCTGGGGTTACAGCTTTAGGTCTTAGCACCCTAACATATGTAAAAATAAAGGGCTAAGAGAAGAATGTGCAGGAGGAAAAATTCTTCAGTTTTCACATATTTGAAAATCTCACCCTTCTCTCTTTCTTTTTCTTGTTCGCTAACCAGCCTCTTCCTTTTGTATTGGGCGCCGGATAGTCTTTTAGGCTTCATCATTTTTTTGTAAGTTATAATAGACTGTTAACTCAGTACTGTATTGTAACTTGAATTTCACCAGATCTTCTTAATTTATTTAACGTAATTGATAGTAATACTTATTTGTAATTATACAACGCTTAATTTCTGCAATTTATATTTTAATTTTCACTACAAGTAATTAAATCGACTAAGAACTAAATTTACTTTGAATATTTATTTCTGATGTACACATGACTTACCACCACTACCGTACGTCTTTATATAACTTACGGTGGCTTCTAGATCTGAATACTGCGAGATTTGAGACTAGAAGTCGCCCGACAATTGATAAGATACAAGATACAGGCAGTTGATAGCTGCACCTTTTTCGATTGATAATGGTAGCGGTTGGGATTTCTAAAAATAATTAAGTCGCGATCCGGCGGCTTTGTTACAGTACCTTACATCGTTTAAACAAGGAAGTTATAATCGCACTTTGCACACCCCACATACACTAATTAATTTTTTTTTCTTTTACTTTTGTTGTGTTTGCAACAGTGGATACTGCTCCTCTTGTAGCAGTCATATACTTTTATTAAAACCTCCTTTTCCGCCACTCCACTTACCAAATATTTCCGCCTTTTTAATGTGCCACCTGTTTTCAGTGAACATACTTACCACAAGGGTGGCGCAGCCCTGAGTACGAGTAAAAAAAGGTAAAAAATAACTGCACAAGTAGGAAATTTACCAGGTCTACTAGGTTTAGAGCAAAACCCCACTTAACGTAAATTATAGCAGAATGTAGTAATGTTTCTTCTCATAAACGGTATATACCCGCAGTCATGCCATGGCATTTGTTGTACTAAAATGTATTGAACAGAAGCGCCGGCTTTCTAGATGATTTTTTTAAAGCTTCGTTCATACCCTGGTTGGTATAATTTTTATACAAGGTATCTGATATGTCCCTATGTCCTATCGTTATCGAAGCATAGGACGGCTTTGATCCCTATCATTACTGAGCTGGTAGGTCAGTAGTAATAGCAGCCCGCCCTTATACAGTTATACCGGAAGTAGATGCCAACTTGATTGCTTTAACTGGAATGCCCTATACATTAATACTACATACAAATATAAATGCGTTTTATGTATCAAAAATAAAATCTAACCCCATTTCATATATTTCAAGTATTCCTATACGGAAGTCATTATTATTTAATTTGGGTTGATTTTCTAGTACAAGAGGACCTACTTAGTAGTCTTTGTATGACTGTTCATTAACTATTGTTACAAAAAAGTAGAATAAAATTTAAAGTGAAACAGCCGTTAAACGTCCATTTTTACCTTCTAATCTACATATGCATATGTAGGTAGAGAAGGTTATGCAATCGACTTCACTATCGCCAAATCGACGTATTAGCTCAGTTTACAACTTTTGGCCAAGTTTCGTTAAGACCGGCCATCATGTCTGGATGTCTGTGTTTGTGTGTGTGTGTGTGTGTGTGTGTGTGTGTGGATGTATGTTAGTATCCACGATAATTCCAGAACGAAAATACCTACACACTAAAATTTTGTATTTAAGCTAGTTTCATTTGGCTTAGAGCTGATTAGATTTTGGGACAAATCCAGCGGCGAAGAGGGGCGTTTTTGTTTTTTATCAAATATGTCTAAAACAGTTGCATATTTCAAAGATATCAAAATACCTAGATATAGACCTTAAACATATCGATTAATTATGTTTTATTTAATTTTTTGATATGACGCGTAATTTAGCGTCACAAAAATTCCTAAGGTAGAAGTGTAGTTCAATTTTTTTCATTATCTGAATAGCCATTAATTTTATAAGAAAAAGTGTAGACGTATTTTTTAAAGAAAATTTAATTTTACATACATTTTCTTTATAAAGTTTTTAAATGTAAAGCGAAATAAATGTAAAAATTTAATAAATATGATTGAAAATGCTGAAGCTGTATCGATATTTTTATAGAATATATGGAATTTTTTTAACAAGTATTTATGTCTATTAATCTCTATCTGACATGAAGTTTTAAATACCATTCTGCCATAGATTATTGTTTTTGTTTTTACAGTGTTGCCTGTTTTCGTTATGAACTATAAAAAAGAGGTTGCATAGTTATTCTAAAAAACAGTATGCCAACCTACATATACTATGTAGGGATAGAAGGTTATGCAATCGAATTTTTTTTCACTATCGCTAAATCGACTTATTGGCTCATTTTACAACTTTTGGCCAAGTTTTGCCAAGATCGGCCATGATCTCTGGATGTCTGTGTTTGTGTGGATGTATGTTAGTATCCACGATAACTCCAGAACGAAAATACCTACGTACTTAGAATTTTGTATTTAAGCTTGTTTTCATTTCGCTTGGAGCTGATTAGATTTTGGAAGAAATCCAGCGGCCGAGAGGGGGAGGTTTGTTATGGGTAGTTTTTGGTTTTTATCAAATATTTCTAAAACAGCTGCATATTTAAAAGATATGAAAATACCTAGATATAGACCTTAAACATATCGATGCAGTTTTTTTTATACGATGCGTAATTTAGCGGAAAAATTCTCTGAATAACGATCAATTTTATAAAAAAGTGTAGACGTATTTTAAAAAAATTTAATTTTACACAAATTTTCTTTATATAAAGTTTTTTAATGTAAAGCGTAATAAACATAAAAATTAAATAAATGTGATTGAAAATGCTGAAGCTATATTATCGATTTTATAGAAGCGGGCGGCTTTGGTTTTTTTTTGCGTTAACATGTATTTATGTCTATGAACCTCTATCTGACATGAAGATTTAAACGTAATTCTGACATATTTTTTTGTTTTTACGAAGAGGTTGCATAGTTACCCTAAAAAAATTATAATTCAAATTTCTTACAATTTATTAAGTTAGCATCTAGATGTCTGTTGACCTCTGTCTGTCATGAAGTTTTAAACGTCGGTTTGACATAGATTGTTATTATTTGTGTGTACAATGTTGCTTATTTTTTTGTTATGAACTTCTTATAAAAGAAGTTGCATAATTATCCTTAAAAAATGTTTTCGCACACACAATGTGAATTTGCTACCCGCTATCCACAAAACAGTTAAAAGACTGCCCTTGAACTGCCAGACATATACATATGTATAAGTAGCAATTCTTCTTATTGACTGAGTGTTAAGATCTTCAAATGCTGTTGTGATTTACCACATGCAGTCGTACATGGTGATTACTGCGGTGTTATAAAAGTTATTTGACTATTCTCCAAATAAAAAAAAATTGTGTACTGATCTGGGGAAAAAGTGGCCAAAGATGTGATCCATTGTTGGCTATCCATGGATCATAAAATGCGTTTTGTCGATGATTGTTGACTAAAGAGATATTATGTTGAAATGCTCTATTATGACTGATCTTAGATTTCTATCTAAATAGTCAACTTCAAAATCCGTCAAGGTGCTGTAATCGTACTCACCTATAAGTTAATAAACATATCTTACATCCAAACGGCTTCCAACAATTATCTTGATATAATTCTAGGGTCACTACGCCATAGTTTCTTATGGCACAATAAACGTTAAGCAGTTAGGATTTTTGAAAATTTTATAATAATAATAATAAATCTTTATTAGACACGTCAACAAAGTCTATGTATAATGAAGTTTAAAAGTCGGTCACTATGACAGATATATTATAACAATTACAATAAATTATAACTAATTGTCTAATATAATTGAAATAAAGTTTACTAATTACAATATCAGTTCTATCACCGCTTCAACTTCACACTTCATAAAGTTCACCAGTGCGGAAGAAAGCTTTTTCGTTCTTTTTTACTAATAATAATATTTATTGTTAATATTCTAGTACACTTATACAAGTAAAAAATTACATAATCCCCTAACAAACAGTACAATATAAAAATTGGTACAAAAACGGTATTACATATATAACACAGCCATAGTTAATTAATGTTGCGACGTCTCCCTAAATTCATTAATCGAGTAAAATGTGATCTCGGTTAAAAAACATTTCGTACTTTGCCTGATCATGGTTTCACATAGTACTAATTTGTGTTAGTGCTATACTGGTTGATATCCGACTGTAGAACAGCTGAATGTATCTTTTTCCTTGCGTAACAAGCCTCATCTAAAATGTATAAACACAGAAGTTATAAATTTTTAAATCAAAAAATGAGTTGCGGCAGTCTGCTCTAGTGCTCTGTAATCCAAACCAGCTACTAATCTAATTGCTTTTCTTTGTAACCTAAATACAGTTTGCCAGTGAAAACTCTGGCTCCATACCAAGATTATATAAGAAATAACACTTTGTATTAGAGCGTAATTTACAGTTTTTATAATTTTCGGTGACACACTACTCTATAACCTTCTTAGTAAGAAGCATTGAGTATCAAACTTCAAATGTGAATCTATTGCACATCCCAAAAGCGACACCTGAGAGTTCAGTGTTACCCCTTTTTGAAGAAAATGACACTATTGTAATGTGGGCTGATAGAGTAGCATCAGCTGCATATAGTATACATTTTATACTAGTAGGTAACACTAAGGGTAAATCATTTATATAGATCAACAATAATAGGGGACCTAAAACAGACCCTTGTGAAACACCATGTTTAATAGGTAGCTTATTGGATAAAACCTCCTTAAAACGTACGCATTGATATCTATCTTTTAAGAAATGACGCAATTAAAGCAACACTTAAGTCACTGAAATTATATATAGATTTCAGCTTCCGTACTATTATTGTATGAGCAACGGAATCAAAAGCCTTGGAACGATCAATAAACGTTGCTACCGTATATTGACCATTCTCAAAGCATTCCAGGATGTTGTTAACAAATGCGTTTATTGCATCAGATGTGCTGCTCTTCTTCCTGAAGTTTAGGGTATTTTCTTTATTTCTTTGACATTCGATATATGCACATAACATATTATATTTTCATAGTTTACGTAAACCATTTTATGTAACAGAAAACTCAACACACGTTGCGGTCTGTCATTAAATAAAATTACTCATTCTGTTTTGTTGTCATGGCAACTAGATTTTATCCATAGCCTACTAAACTATTTATTAAGTAGGTATTCTTAGACATCGTACCATTATGAAGACAAATTAAGAAGATGCTCTAATCTTATAATTTGTATATTACTCTGAGGGGCAGTATACAATGTAAACTTTCATTTCGTTTTCTTACCTTACAATGCATGGCCTACTACTGATTTAATATTTAAATAATAAACTATATTAAATGTTATATGTATGAAAAGACAATTAAAAATGCAACTTTTTGGGCTAAAAATATACAGGGTGTACCATTTAAAATGAGACAGTTGGATGCAATAACTTTTTGACTTGACCCGGTAGATGCGATTTTTGGACGGCATAATATTCTACTTAACAAACTGAGAAACTTTCGTAATTAAAACATAAATTTAAATAATCTTAGTTTGTATAATTTAATTGTCCCGACATTTCTGCAAATCACAAGCAATAGTTACATTTCGGTAACATTTCTTAATTTCGACGATTTTTCAATTTAATTTTAATTTTTCTTTTTTTGGACCACGTTATACCAATAACTATCAAGAAAATAAACACAAAATAAATAAAAGGAAAAAGTGATAGTTATGTTTTGACCTACAAACGTCATTTTCACATAAAATTTGAAAAATGTCAAAAACGGTTAGACTTATGGGAAGGAAATTTTACATGAAACGTATTTGGGTTTGTACCGAGTGGCTCATTAATATAAGAGGCCGCCTGTATATGAGAAACTACGCAGCGCACAGTTTCGGTAAAAAAATATTGATAGTAAAAGTTACAGAGAGAAATTACTGGAAATTAGTTTCAAGTTCTTGCGATGTCCGCTAGGGGGCATACACGAACACCAAATTAGAAAATCGGATTTTTCTCTTAAATAGGTATTATTAAGATATGTCCAAAATAGTTTTAATAAAAACTACATAAGTTTAGGAACATTTTCTTCTTTCAGCATTTTCTCTATATTGCTAAATAAGGGGAGGGGGGAGAGGTAAATGTATACTTGAAAAAAATGTCAACTTCTTCTCAACCGATTTTAATAAACTAAGTCTCGTTTGAGAGAGGGTTCTTGGGCGCTTTTAATAAAGTATTAACATTGTCGGTTTAGTTTTTTTTCTAGTCGGTAGATGGCGTTTTGTAACAAAAGCCGTAAATGTTTGCAATTTTCTCAAAAAGTTTAAATGTAAGGGTATAATTATTTTTAACTCACGAGAAAGAGCTTGAAAACCGAGAGTCGACATCTTATTTCGTTACAAAGATATGGATAAAAATAAATGTAAAAATACAGAATTAGAGAACAATTGAAACAATACGAGCAAAACCTAGTATGTTGGATATCCTCTAGAAGGCGTATGTTTAATTTAGAACGGATAATAAAATTTATTTTAAATTATTATGACGCCCCACATGTTCAAATTGTTCCCCGTCCTGCTAAATACAGAGCTGCAATCTCTCACGCGTACATAAAACAGCAGTCTCTATTTCTGCCATTGGAATACGGCGAATGAGTTCCTTATTCGCTCTACTATATTCTCCCTGGTAATTGGTTTGGTTAAATAAACAATATCTTTCAACCTCCCCAAAAAATAAAAATCCAAACAAGTCAGATCAGGCGACCTAGAAAAATGGTCTGAACACCCATCATGTTGAAAAAATATGTTTTGTGGTGTTCCTAATGGCACGTTTTCTAAAAGGACTAACAATTTGTTGGCCAGAACATTGAGGTGAATTTCACTGAACAGTTTTTCATTAAATATAAATGGCCCAACGATCACTCCTCCAAATATACCACACCAAACGTTTACGCTCCACCTGCCTTGCTGTTGCAGCTCTTTCATCTAATGAGGATTGGTTTGCGACCAGTAATGCGTGCACATTCACGTGCCCATCGCTGTTCAAGGTAGACTCATGCGTCTATAGCATATTTGATAATAGTCTAGGATTTTGAGCTACCATGTTCAGCAAGCAATGGCAATAATCAAGCCTTCTATCAAAATCGAGAGCTGTTAATGCCTCACGGAACATGGTATGGGTGTACCCTAAATTTGAAATAAAACTTTTTTGTTAAACGATGTTGACAAGACAATATATTTCAGGGCAGTATGTTTTGCAGTTTGGGTAATACCTATGTTGTAAGAAATATCTCTAGTATTTCCATGAGGATTGAATTCTATATACGTTAATACGTTTATGATATTTTCCTCAGTTCGGCCTTCACCACGCCTAGGAAAGACAGAAAATATGTAGCAAGCATATCAAATGCTATTTCATTTGTTAACGGCATTTTGAAATCAACGGTTCGTTAATCCAATACGAAAAACTTTAATGGAGCTAATATTATTTTAGCGCAAAGCAGTATTTAAAGTGTCTATTGTCTTGTGTTATTTTTGGAATTTGTATGCGAGAGAGATTGCAGCTCTGTATTGAACAGTACGGGTGACAATTTGAACATTTGGGACGTCATTAGTTCTCCAGTATTATTATTTATTGCACACCATAACATCGGTCCTTTTTAGGGCCACAGACATTATA
The DNA here is from genome assembly GCA_036346205.1 of Vesta saturnalis. Taxonomy (NCBI): domain Eukaryota; kingdom Metazoa; phylum Arthropoda; class Insecta; order Coleoptera; family Lampyridae; genus Vesta; species Vesta saturnalis. The sequence continues at coordinate 53,362 of JARFJB010001685.1, read as the reverse complement.
AAAAGGAAATTCGTAATGCAACATAATAATTTAAAAAATTATTATCCGCTCTAAACATATACTCCTCGCAGGGGACATTTAATATATTAAATTTTATTCCTTTGTTTTAATAGCTTAATAATTACTAAATTTTAATAACGAATGATAGTTAAACCTGCTCTCTAATTATGTTACTTGTAAAATTTATTTTTATATTTATTTTTAATGTGAGTAACGAAAGAAGACATCGACTTGCGGATTTCACCAACTTCTATAATTTTTCACGCTCTTTTTCGTGAGTTAAAAATAACTAGACATTTACATTTAAAATTTTCGAAATAATTGCAACAATTAACGGCTTTGTTACCAAACGTCGTCTACCGACTAGACAAAAACTAAACCCACAATGTTAATACTTTATTAGAAGCACTCAAGAAGCATCTCTCGAACGAGACTTACTTTATAAAAATCGGTCGAGTTAAAAAGTTGACATTTTTTTCAAGTGAACCTCTCCCCCACCCCTCATTTGGCAAAATAGAGAAAAATGGCAAAAAAAGAAAATGTTACGTTAAGCTTACGTAGTTTATAATAAAACTATTTTGGACATATCTTGATAATGCCGGTTTAAGAGAAAAAGCCGATTTTCTAATTTGGTGTTCGTGTACTCTCCCTAGCGGCCATCGCAGGAACACGAAACTAATTTCCAGCGATTTTTCTCCGTCTCTTATACTATCTATATCTGTTTCCCGAAACTGTGCGATGCGTTGTTTCTTATATACAGCCGGTCTCCTTTTTAATGGACCACCCGGTACGTAGAATGTAAAAAAGTTTTAGTATATTATTTCCTTTATTCAATATAACCCGAAGTGCGACTAACTTGAAAATATTTTAATGAAGTGTCTCCCAATAACTTCAGTACAGTATCAAATCTTAACATTTTTTGTAATTACAGTTTTCTTATAATACATGCAGTTCCTAGTGGACCACCCCTTCTATCGAAGGGACTTATGTAATGAAACCAATTCTATTAAACGATGCATCAAATCTGTAGGTACAGTTAATTTATTTACATTTCCGCTTATATAACACATACAAATTCTAGTATTGCACCTTGTGAGTGAATTTAGTCTCTAACTCTAACATAAGCATATACTATGTAATAATACATATTGCATTTAATAAACTGTTAATGAGCAACACTTATTTTCCATTCAACATTTAACATGTAATTCGTTGTTCTTAAAATGCAATATTTTGTTTCTATTAGTACTGATACGTGCTATGCACACTAAAATTTATTTATCCTTAAAAAGGTCTATTACTTTATAAGTTAACAGTTTTCCAGAAAAAGTGTTTTTTTGCATTAGTATAGTTTTCCAAATATTCAAAAAAGTGGTGTAGCACTCGCATAAACTAGCTGTTAACAGCTTGTTTACAATTCAAGATGTCTAAAATGGCCCCTAAAAAGCAAAAAGTATACCGTTTTGAAAGAAAATACAATTTTAGACAAGTTCTCGTTATAAAAGTATTTCGTAAGGTGATAAATAAGCCCTAAAGAGATCATAATGTGCCTTTTATGAATATCCAAAAAACTATGAAATTTGGAGCAAAAAGTGTAGAGCCCCTTTTTAAAGATTATTCAATTTGAAACAAGTTTTTCAATTAGCCGCTAGCTCAAAAGTAAGTGAGGTACGTGAACACGATTCGATTTAGAGCAAAGATACCTTTTTGAAAGTTATTCAGTTTTCTTAATAAAAGAGTTATAAATAAGGACTAAAAGCTAGACGAGCTCTACAAAGTAAATTAATATGTGAAAAATTATTAACTTTATAGCAAAAAATATAGGAACTTTTTATGAATGTGATGTAGTACTAGACAAGTTTTCTTATTGAAAGTTTATCGTAAAGTAATAAATAAAAGGTACTGCGAAAACTATCAACCTTACAGAAAAAGTGTAGAAATCTTTTTTGAATATAATGTAATCTTAGACTAGTTTTATTTACTACAGAGTGATAAACAAATTATTAAAGGTAACTAAAATGTAAGACATTTTTAGTAGGATCATAAATAAAATGGGAATTTATCGAAAACTAGGTGTCAAGTTAGGAGTAAAAAGTTTGGAGGTTTTTTTAAAGATAACTCGCTTGTTGAGATATTCTTTATAAAAAATTTTCTAGGGTAACAAAAATGCCCTATACAAGGTAGTTTAAAATAGCCCTAACTTAGCCATTATATGGCAAACTATCAATTTTGAAGCAAAATTGTAGATATCCTTTCAAAGGAAATTCAATTTTGGACATTTTTTCTTGATGAAAAGAGCCTTCTGGTATTAAAGAAGCATTAAAAACCTAGATATAAGCAAAAGTATATAAAGTAAATGCCTAGAAAACGATTACCTTTAGAACAAAACGTTTATGGACCTGCTCTAAACATGATTCAGTTTTAAATAAGTTTTGTTATGAATCTAACGCACTTTTTATGAATACAGTAAACACTATCAATTTTAGAGCAAAAAGCGAGACCTTTTTCAAAGGAAATGTAATTTTATACAAGTTTTGTTAATGCAGGTAGCTTTTTGTAGCGTATAATATTTCAGTTTTAAAACGCTATTTTACGCGAACCTTAAATATGTTTTGCAAATACTGTGAATTATTTAACTTTAATTAAAAAATTTAGAAAGCTTTTTGTAACAACAATTTAATTTTAGTGTCCACAGAATGGAAGCAAAATATTACATTTTAGTAACCATAAATTTAATATCTGGAAAACGTATCATTCATTGATAACTTTGTTAATCGAATGCTGTATATAATATACGCTGCTATAGTCTGATTAGATACCAAAATCTCTAACAAGGTACCTACGTAATGTTTTTCTACAATAATACAATTTTCAGGTATAGGAAAGCTAGCAAAGATTAGCCTTAACCACGATCAAACGTTCACCTCACGAGTAAAAAACATATTTTTATTATTTTCACATTTATTAGAAATAGACATACTTCGACTGATGAACAGCACTTCATGACGAGGAACGCGTCTTAGCATCGTAATGTTCTCCCTTTCCCTTACACTTTTTACTAAGTAACGTAAACACAGTTATAGGAAAAAGCACACAATAAACAAATACGATACTAGGAGGTGGGTACAAAACCTGCTAGACTTAAACCTAGTCTAGTTATGGATTTGGCAATACAATAAAAGTCGCTTGACTTATAATGTAAGTGGTGTAAATGGTAATCGTATAAAATGTAAAAAGTGTTTTAATAAAATTATAAAGAAATAAGTTTAAAAATTGTCCTAAACACAAATCGTTAAACTAACTGGAGATACAAACCATTCACCACAAATAATGCCTTTGATTTAGTCGGTAGATTCAAGTGGGCCGATTTAAATCTTTTGATTTGCTTAATTACCACAATTTCTGCTGTGTTATTTTCACTTAACATAAATAATAAAAATGCAATGTAATACTAATAAAAATGATCTCGGACGCCAAGTTATTTTTTAATAATGCTCGGAATAACTAAACCGAGGTTTACACTAAAAATTTTATCAAATTGTAAAAAATAAAGAAATATACAGACTATGTTTATAAACATGTAAAATTTAGGGTTATATAAGATATATCTTAAAACTAGCCTTAGATTACTAAAAAATCATTACATAAATACCTGTTTGTAAAATTTTTGTACACAATTTTTTTAATAACCTCTGGTATCTAAATTATTACGGAAATTTCAACTGAGGTGATGTCATCTTTGCCACAATATTGCCCAATATCTTGAAATAATACTTTACGTTGTAAGCCACACCCAAAAATGGAATTTTCCTTCTTAAAAAGTTATCTTCTTGAAATTGCATTTCTTGAAAATTTCAATGCAAAAATTACAATCATAAAATGAAAGCGTACGCAACAGTAAAATTAAATGCGTACTTAAATTATACCAAAAGTGTAAATCAAAGTAAAAATAAAAGAAAGGAAAATAAAAGTAAAAGTGCGTGAAAAGAGCAAATGTTTTAGTTTTTAGTATAATGCGTTAAAATATCTTACCATCAAATCAATGGCACTTTCACTAAATTTAAGGGAAAACCCAAAAAAAGCTTTCTAACAACACCACATTCATCAGGAAGTGAAAAAAAATGATGCTTTGAAATTAGACGTTGTAGTCGTGCGCGAAAGGATTTGCGCAAAGAATTAAGTCAATGATAACGCATTGCGCGAACATATTGAGCAGGAGTATAAACCATTAAGAAATATATACCCTTAAAAAGATATGCAAATTAAGTTGTCTACCACATACCTATATTTCAATAATTAAAATGTTTCTTATATTTACAACAGAACGAATGAAAGACCTTAAATTAAGGTATATTTTAATACAACTCAAAAAGGGTTGTTACAGACAACGAATATTTATGTCATAGGTTCTGACCAAGTAGAAGAGCAGATATTGATTATGTTTCTAAAATAAACGGCAATTAGCAAAAAAAGTTGTGTAGACCCTATTTTGATATGCAATTTTGAGTTAGTATTCAGTTGACACCTCATTACATTATCCTTTACAATCAAAGTTTATTTGCTTCCATTTGACACTAAGTGTGTTTTAAAACAAAAACAATATTATTTGTCCCTTCCACCTTTAACTTCTTTCAAAGAAGGTGTATAGGGAGGCAAGGGTGCTATATAGCAGTTTACATTCTGACATAGTACGCCTTTATTTGACACAATAAGTGGATGTGTAGCTTAATTATTATTTTTTCGTTAGACGTTTTCATTGGGGGCAATGAGGCTAGGGAAGTAGAGGTGCGGGGGGGAGGTTTACATTCCGATATTGTACGCTTTTATTTGACACAAATATTGATTCTCTTACGTTATTTATTTTTCCTTCAACTATTTGCCCTCATTAAAGGGAATATGGCGGTGCTAAGGAGAGGTTCGTCTCCTGCCATTGGACGCTTTAATTTGACACAACAATATGCTCCACAATGTTATTATCTTTAACTCTTCGCCTCCTTTGGGGGGATTGTGGGGAGCGAGGCGTGCTAGAGTGCTAAAGAGTGGTTCATATCCTGATAGTAACGCTAACACGACTCTAGCTTAAATACTATTTTTCCTTAAAAAAATAATAATGTGCTAAGCAGAGGTCTATATCCTGACATTGTGCGCTTTTATTTCTCACCAACATTGATTCTCTTGCATTATTTAATTCTTCTTAAACTTTTCGCTCTCACAAGAGGGGGAGTATGATGAGGGGATTAAGGGTGCTAAGGAAAGTTGTACTTCCTGCTATTGTACACTTTCATTTGACACCAAAATATGCTCTGCAATTTTATTATTTTTAACTTATATTCTTCGCCTCCTGTCAGAGGAATGCTATGGAGGCAAGGGAACTGAAGGAAAGTTCACACCCTGACACTGTAGGATTTTATTTGACACTAAAATTGACCCTGTACCTTAATTATTAGTTCAATGACTGGCGTACACTTTTATTTGACACAATATTATTATTTTAACTGTACACTGTTTGTTTGTGAGAGAGGGTTTAGGTGCGCTAACATGCATACGTACTTTGCGTTCTTTGGGAAGATTATAGGGTTGGTAGGTTTGTAAGGGGAGGTTCACATCCTGACACTGTACTTTTAATTTGAAAAAAATGACTATGTAGCTTAGTTTTTATTTTTTTCTTGCATCCTTTGTCTACTTTATGGGTATCATGGGGAAGGGTACTAAGAGGACGTTCACATTTGACACTAAAATTAGGTTTTGTGGCATAACTATATTTTTCCTTGCACAGTGTATCCCCTTTAGAGGGAGTTATGGAGGAAAGTGATATAACTGGTAAGGATGGGTTTACCTCCTGACATTTTACGACTTTATTTGAGACCACAATTGGTCCTGTAGCTTTGTTATTAGCCCCTGCATAGAAGTGTTAAGGGAAGTTCACATCCTGACATTATAAACTACTTAAAAATTATTATTAATTTTATTAAATACATAAATAAAAAGTTTACCTCGAGGTAAACTTTTTATTTATGTATTTAATAAAATTAATAATAATTTTTAATTACATATTTACCTTTGAACTTATTCGTTCAATTTTTTTTACTTATTAATAAAAATAATTACTCGATACATTGTTTAGATTAAAGTTACGTTGATTATTCATGACATACGCGATTTATACTTAAGTGCATAAAATAGTTTCTGTCAAGATTCCACACTTATTCCCAATCATTCGCAACCATTACTACCCTCCGCCCGTTTACACACAAGGTAATGTATTTTCTATCAATTCATGTTCGAAATTCTTCCTGAAGATTACTTATCATTATTTATACTCTTACTGAAATTAAATGATCAAAACTTTAGAACTGACCAATTACAAAATTGATTTCTTTTCTTATTTCCCGATTTTTGAATAAATAATGATTTGACACTTTACGTTCATCCACATCAACTTTAATGGATGAAGATATAGAAGATAACTAATTTACTAATAATTCTACTTATAGATTAAATATTGAAATTTAACACAAATGTATAACACAATCAAAAATGATTACTAATATGTAAGTTAACACATAACACAACAAGACTAAATAACGACAAATATTCGAAAGATGTATTTAATGGTATCAAAAGGTTCTAGATGTTACCAGTTAATTAGTGGAATTTTCACTGTTTGTTTGAAGCACTAATACCAAATGTTGTTTTGGATGCATACATTTAGAGCATTCCTTTCTCTACATCATGTGGGAGATATTAATATTAATTAATAACTTTGATTGATATAATATTGGATACTATTTATATTGTAAAGAGGAATATATATATATATATATATATATATATATATATATATATATATATAGACAGGTGAATTAATTTTCTCACCATAGTGGAAATTCTTAGAGTAGTTATGATATGGGAAATATATTTTTGGTGGAATTAAGAATCTTAAAAGGTTCACAAGGGGTTATTTGAATGGAGCATTTTCAAATTAAATGAGGTTTTTTTATAACAAGTTATAAGAACATTTTGAAGACTTTTTTTTTGTTTGTAGAGCCGAGATAAAATATTGTTATAAATTACACATTCAAAATCTCTTAGATTTATTTTTATTGAATGAAAGTATCAATGTCATGTAAACTTGAATAAAAATCGGCGGTTTGTTAGTAAAGTTGTAAAGAGTATCGATTTCCACTTGTGACTACCTCTCATTTCGCTACAATGTGTGTAAAGTATTGAGATACTCGTTTTACGGTACTACGTTATGTTTAGAGAAACAGTTCCACATCGTCGCTAGGCAATAATAGCAGCGGAGTTGAAAATGTGAATGTTTTTTCGTACGTGTGCATTTTCTCGAGTGTTTGGGAAGAGGGGAATTTTCATTTTTAATTCAGTTGAATATCAAATCGCAAAACGTGTAGTAAAGTAATAAGTTAAATGATTTGTGGAGTCCCAGCGATGGTGATATTGGTGTAGTCTAGAAGTTGGATGCGTAAACGTTTAGTATGTAGTAACACGTTGAGGCTACAATTATCGCATTTCGCTATGTTGGAGTATTTTAATGCTTACGATTTATTTTTATGGTACGGAGATCCTAGACTCCATTATTTTGTAGTAAGCCCTTTGGCGTTTGACGATATTAGCTTAGTATGCGTTACATTTCGAGTGTAGTAGCTTTTGTGGACCCTAACACGGTGGTTAAGTTTATGAAAAACTGTTGGTTTTGGTGCGTTTTATTAAGTCTCGCTTAATGAAGGAAACAACGTTGACGTTTAGTAAAGGCTGACGAATTAAAATTTGGGAACTCTTAAACTTTGAAGAATAGTTATTTTAGTGACGAGATAAATGGTTTTTTTATTAACTAATTGATGCTTTTAGGAATTTAGCGTTAGTGACACTCCCTGGTAAATGTTTCATAATTAAGTCGTATTTGAATTATGTGGAGAATTAAATGTTGTCTTTTAAGTATAACAAGGATGTACGATTAAGAAGTTTATTTTTAAAAAATATGCATCGTTAGAGAAGAACGTACTTCTGGAATTTTTCCAGTGAAAAACGATATGTAACCTAACTTGAACTTGATTTTATTGTTTCTATTTTGTTGTTTCCTATTTTAAAAGGGAAGAAATGTAATTAAAGGGAAGAAATGTAATTAATATGTAAACTTCTCTCTGTGAAATTCCGACGAAATCTGGTAACTATTTGTATTTTCGTATGTCACGCCAGGTATAATATTTAACTTTTAATGTAGATCATTATAGAAACTTCTTAGTTTGATTGTTATCTAAATTTTTTTTAAAGAAACTAGTAAATATTAGAATTTAATTAAGCAATGTGTTGTAGATTTTTATGCAAGGTTACTTTATCGAAGTAGAATACGGGGAGGTATTCAATTAAATTTGAGTATTGTAATTTAATTTTTGAGAATGATTATTTTTTAATTGGAGTAAAAAATTTTCTTTAACGTAAAGGTTGTAGAATTTTGGAAGCAATTAAGTAGTAAATTTTTGAGACCAACAAACAAATTTAAGATTCATTGAGGTTGGAAGAGAGTTTATTTCGTAAATTAAGAGAGCGATTTTCGACAATATTTTAGTATTGATTTTGAAATAAATTAACAGACTGAGAAAGAAATTAAGGTGAGTGATGTAAGGGTTAGAGTACTGAATGTGAGTGGTTTTTGGCGAATGAGCAAGGCAGGTACAGATTTTATTCGAACATTTAAACCTTGTTCGTAACGTTATGATTGTAGAAATTTAAAAACAGGTGGCGCCATTCTGTACATTTGTGTATCGTTTATCGATTTTTTCTGCGCTTGAGTGTGTTCCCTTTTAGTTTTGAATAAGAAACATGACCGACTCTGAGCTAGCTCGGTAGCATGCATTGCATGTACGTCACTATTTTCTTGTGAGTATTCTGCCGGTTGCAACTTCTAAAGGCTAATTTTTGTAAACCCGTTAACGTAATTTCTAATTTTTAGAAACAATTTTTTTAAACAAATTATTTAATTCTAAATTTAAATCTTCAGTTATGTTAATTGCAGGCTTAGGAAATTATAACTTTAATATAAAAATATCTAGTGTGGAACAACCTACAAAGCAGAAAATTAAAAAAAAATGCAAATTTTAATAATAATTTTTTAGGATAGTTATTTTTTTTTTCGTTTATAACGGTAACAGGCAACATTGTAAATACAAAACAATAATCTTTATCAGATTGACGTTTAAAACTCCATGTTAGATAGACATTAATAGACATCTAGATACTAACTTAAAAAAATTCCAATCCCGCCCACTTCTATAAAATACCGATAATACAATTTAAGCATTTTCAATCCTATTGAATTGATTTTTAGAATTGTTTACTTTGTATTAAGAAACTGTATAAAGAAAAGTTATGCAAAATAAAATTTTATATCTACACATTTTCGTATAAAATTTATCGTTATTCAAATTGAAAAGTAACACTTAAATTCTACATTAGGATTTTTACCTCTAAATTACGCGTAGTGTCAAAAAATTACATAGAACATAATCGATATGTTGGTATTTTTATATCTTTGAAATATACAGTTGTTTCAGAAATATTTGATAAACGCTAAAAACTGCTCCTAATCTACTAATCTAATAAGCTTTAGAAGAAACGAAAACAAGCTTAAATACGAAGTTCTGGAGTTATTGTGGATACTAACACAAACACACGCACGCGCCCATACACCACACACTCACACTCACTCTCCCACTCACCATGGCCTATCTTGGCGAAACTTTGCCAAACGTTGTAAAATGAGTTTATAAGTCCATTTAGTGTTAATGAAAAAAATTCGTTACCTATATAATTATGTATATGCAGGTTGGAAGGTAAAAATGGTTTTTCTACTGTTCGTTCTGAAAATGTATTTAACTGTAATTTATTTAATCACTAAGATGCGTTGCGAAGTTTGTGAAAGGAAGCAAATGTGGCAGCATCAATTCGAATAAAATATATGCTGTAGCAGACACCAACTGCGTTGTGCACAAATGGCAAATATGATATTGTTCTGTCAAGTAGTATCTGTTTGACACCGCTTTGAATACAGGTAGCTTTGTGAGTTTTGCAAAATGGACAAAATAGAAATTCGTGCTGTTATGAAAATATTTTGTCAAAAAAGGAAACAAAAATCATAAAAATATGCAATAGGAAGCTCTGATTCATCATTTACAACTGTGCATAAGCAGGCGAAGGAATGTAAATATGGTTGTGAGAGCCTAGAATATGGCCCACGCAGTGGAGACAACCAAAAACTGCCACAACGCTTGATATCATCGAAAAAGTCCTCGATATGGTTATGTAGTATTGTCTACTAAAGGTTTCCGAAATTGCTTAAGATATAAGCATCTCAGTTAAAAGAAAATTTAATATCCTAAATGTGGAATTTGGTACGAAAAGTCTTTCGGCAAGATACGCGTGGTATCAATGGAAATATTGAATGAACTGATCAACATTATTCGCCTGATATAGCTTTCATCTTTTCTCACGACTAAACATTTTGCTTGGAAGAAAAAGATTTTCCACGGCGGAAGTAAAAGCAGCTGCCGACCGCTGGTGTGGAGGACTTGAATCGCAGTTTCGTTATGGCATAATGGCTTTGGAACATCGTTGGATGAAGTGCATTCAAATTAAAGGAGATTGTGTAGAAAAATAAAAAAATGTTTCAAATATAATTTTTCTCATTGTCCCGAACTTTTCAAAGTTCTCTGGTATTATTATAAAGTTTATTTAAACATACATCATTTTTAATGGACCCAGAACTCTGTTATAATAAATATAAAAAATCAAACAAACTAAAGAGTAAGCATAGGAAAATAAAACCATGGATCACCCATGGCCTGATTGTCTCCATCGGTAAAAAAGAAGAATTAGTAAAAAAACAGAAAAAGAACCATTCAATGCCTCATTAACAAAATATTTAAAAATTTATAAGACTAATATTAAGCGAGTAATTAACTTAGCAAAAATAAAATGTTAGCCAAAAACTAGAGAGGTCAGGGGGCAGTATGTCAAAGACGTGGTCTGTAGTGAATAGGATCATAAAAGGGGACACGAGAGAAAAAACTGTCATAAAAGAATTGATAACCACGGATGGTACTAAACTAGTAGACCAGGCAGCATGCGCGGAGGAGATAAATTATTACTTCTCTAGCGTCGGTGAAAAAATATCAAAAAAGTTCAAAAATAATAAACCCTCGGATATTATTTTCACAATTTAAAGAAGTGTCTGATAAAGAAAACATAGAATGTTTAAATGACCTCCGCGGTGGGTCTGGTCCAGGGTGGGCTGGGTTGCAGGTCGAGACACTTAAAATAGTAGGAAAATATATCATTAAGCCTCTCAGACACCTGCCCAACTTGTGCATCCATACTGGCACACTCTCCCCTCCTTGAAGGGAACACTAGTTACCCCACTATTTAAAAAAGGTGACCCCAAACTTATTTCATATTTTAAAGACAATCAAATAATTCCATCTAATCAATTTGGCTTTAGTAAAAATAAAAGCACACAAGATGCAGTTTTGACTGTAACTAGCGAAATTCAGCGGGGATTAGACTGTAATCGCATGCCTTTGGCGTATTTCTGGAAATGGAAAAGGCCTTCGACTCGGTCCCGCATTCAGGGTTGGTGTCCTCTTTGAGGAGGGTGGGGGTGGGTGGTAGGGCCCTAGACCTGTTCACCAGCTATTTGGAGGATAGGGAGCAGAGAACAAAGAACAAAGAATGGAAATGTAGTCAGCACCAAGTCAACCACAAACTGTTCCATCCCACAGGGCACTTGCAATGGGCCAATCCTCTTCTTAGCCTATACGGTAGACTTATGCAATATAGAACTTGATAGTGGTAAGCTGTTTTCATTTGCAGATGGCACAGTCCTAATTTTCATGCCCGCACCTGGAAGCCACTTTCAAATTAGCAGAACTTGACCTTTCTAAAGTAAACAAATGGCTTGACAACAACAATTTTACTCTTAATATTGAAAAAACCCAGTTCATTACATTTACATTAAGCTCTAGAACAGCTCCAATAAATAATAAATTAACTGTACACAACGCTGGCTGTCATCAGATGGGCATTTGCTCCTGCGGGTTCATCAGTAGGACAAACCAGCTGAGGTACTTAGGGCTTCAGATTGATTCTAATTTAAAATGGAACAACCACATCTTTTTAATTAACAATAAAATTCGAAAAATTTTTATATATATTCCTTACATTAAGAAAATTTTTAACAATGGATACAAAAAACAATCTTGTTTAGTGGTTTGGGGTACGGCATACCGCTTTGCCCTAGACCCACTAATAAGAGCCCAAAATATCATTCTCAGAATAATAATCAAATCAAAGAGAATGTCATTAACCAGTCAATTATATTCAAAGTTAGAAATACTTCCTCCGAACAATCTGTTAAATTATAACATCACTCTATTGCTACAAAAAATTTTTAATAGCATTGAGTATATTGATCTCAATCAAGGTACGCGAGGAAGGGGACCGAGTCTAAGGCAAGCGCCCTGTCAAACCACAGTCATGCAAAATTCTTGGATTGCCCGGGCACCGAAATTATTTAATTCATTTCCCAACAATCTAAAAGAAATAATAGCAAAAAATAAAAATGGAAAAAATATTAATATAAAAAATTGCTTTAGAAAACAAAACCGAGAACACATAAATAGTAGCCTAGGCAACATTTAAGTACACTATTTCAAAACCCAGTACAATAAAAAAAAATAAATAAATAAAATTAATTGAAAAAATTAGTCAATTAAGAAACAAGTAAAATTGATAAATTTTGTAATTCACATCAGTTAAACAAACTAAAAGGAAAAATGTGAATAGAGTAACACACAATAAGTAGGTTACAATAATTAAGGAATTAGCCCACTCCGCCTCCTGCTCGGATAATAATCCTGGGGAGGTGTAGCCAATGATAAGTAGTTAAGTTCTAATTCTAAGAAAAATTATGTATAATTTAAAATAAAGGCAATTTTGTAAAAAAAATGTGACGATACTTTTATCGTTACTTAGGTTTCATGATGCATGTTGCAGCGGGTACGGTAGGTCTTCAGGGAAATTGTATCAGTATCAGGTGGTGGCGACGCTGGTTGCAGTATCACGTTTGGCCTGGGATTTCTTGCTACCGCGCAGCTGAAACTGATGCAGGTCTCAACGTGTATGTCGCAGTGACGCCGAAACTACAATAATTATTAACGAAAATGGAGAGTGATCGTGAATTTTTGGAACAGTTCATAAATATTTATCACGTGAATCCATGCTTATGGGTCACCAAGTGTAAAGATTATAAGAACAAACAATTAAGGAACGATGCTTACGATGAAATACTTGGAGAAATATCCAAATGCTAATAAGGAATTTGTGATCAAAAACATACTGGTTAAAATGCTGGTTTAGAAGAGAACTGAAGAAAGTTCAAGAGTCTCAGAGAACTGGAACATCAACAGATGACGTGTACACCCCAACTCTTTGGTACTATGGGCTGGTTACTTTCATAGCCGACACGGAAATAGCTAGAAAGGGAAGATCAAATTTAGAGTTTCAAGGTTCAATGGATAGAGATGCGGTAGACGTACGTATTTATAGTTTTTATTTTTACGAAAATGTTTTACATAAAATAATACCATATTTAATTTGTATTATTTCATGGAATTTAGTATTTTATCTCCTTGTAGGGAATGCCATTCTATTTTGAAAATGCACACTTCCCTCATTGTTGAAATTTGTGCTATATATATATATATATATATATATATATATATATATATATATATATATATATATCTTGTCTGCTTGCCCAAATCAGAACTTGTTCTAGGTGTTCGTTGCAGTTAGTTGCTCGCTATTCTCCTGGAATTACTTGTCCATTTTTTATGTCTTCTTGATCCACAAAACTGGTAGGTGAATTTCGTCGTAGGTAGTTGTGTAGAACACAAGCAGGTAACATCACAATGTTTTTTGGAGCTAGTCCTATATTCGTATGAACTCTAAATGCCAAAGGCAGTTTCAACTATTCATCTGGCACGACATATCTATAATTAAAAATACTTTCTTCTCTTGACAACCCGTGTCTTTGTGTAAGTGTTTCATAAAATGAGGTTGCATATAAAACTCCTCCATTTGAGACTCTTCCATTTATTCCAGTATACACCATAATGAATTCGTAGTTAGAGTTGACTATTGCTAACAAAACAGTACTGATGTTTTCTTTATAATTAAAAAATAGGATCCACTGTTATGATGTTTTACTATATTTATATGTTTTCAATGCATTGCCCCACAGCAAGTGTCGAACTGCCATTTTTTTCCAAATTCATCTGCTATTTTAATCCAGGCTTCTTCAACTGTAAGAGTAACTATTTTGTTAGATTTCACAGTAACAACCAAATACCGACTGAAATGGTTTTAATAACTTTCAGAACGTTGTTGACGAAGATGAAGAAAGTTATAACGATAATCAACCAGTTACGTTTCCTCAAAGTCAAATTTCTCGTCCTTTATCGTCTCAAACTGTGCTGTCAGCAGGACCAGCGTCTATCTACACCATCTTCAAGTCGAAAACGTGCTTCTAACCAAAGTGAATTGTTCAGTTTGGCTAGTGAGACATTAAAAAAATATAATATTGCGTCACACAATAAAGCCGACGAATACACTAGTGCGGGTCAAAAATACGTATACGACTTCAAAGTGTTAAATACGGAACAACGTATAATAGCAGAAAAACTTGTTCGTGACGGAATTTTTCATGCAAAATTCAACAAACTCACTCCACAGTCATCTGTCCAACTCAATTCGCAAGGACATGCATTTTATCAAAACAAGTCATTCGCAACCAAGGTAGTCACAGTCAGAAGGAGAAGCCCCAAGAGATGAACTTACGAATTATTTGTTATTTAAATAAACTATATTTATTGAACTCCTTATACAGGGTGTTTCAGTTTATAGTAACAGGACTTTAACAGCGGATATAAGACCATCTTTAAAGTAGAAAAATTCCTATAAATATGTCTTAGAACGCATTGTTTCTAATTTTCGTCACTGGAAACCAAACCAAAAAAGATAAAATTATTTATTGAGCTAAGAGACATAACACTTAAGTGCGAATAATTTGGTACCAATATCTATACTCTAATGTTTCCAGTTGTGTAGATGGAGGGATACCTATAGGTATTTTTGCTCACAAAATATGAAAGAATATTCAACTCTGGTTAGAAAAGCCCCTCTTGTCACCAGTGGGTAAGTTTCACCGTTTTCGAGATAAATCCTACGAAATTGTAAGCGACAGGATTTTATTTGCTTATTTATTTGACCTTGTGCCTCAGAAACGAAGCGTTCTATCTAAGGATTATGTTTATAGGAACTTTTCTACTTTAAAAAAGGTCTTATATCCACTGTCAAAGTTTTATTACTTACTATAAACCGAAACACCCTGTATAAAGAAATACATCTTTGTTCTCATTATTCTTTGACATTTATAAAGTTTTATGTTGTTCTGTGTCTTAAATTGTACTGATAAAATGCACTTATTCATGTTTCAGTTCTTCAAGAATTGCTGCACAAGTCTTTGGTATAATTTGACCAAGTAACAGGGGAAATTGCTGTGGAAAATTTTAAATCCTCATATGTATTACCAGTAGCCAACCAAATACCTTAAAGTTACAATCAACCTTTCTTTGGCCGTAACTGCAGATCGCATCGTACGTAATTTTTTAAATCCATGGGTTCGTTTATTTCAAACTCTCGTAACAATTTAGTATTTCCAAATGTTTTTCTGTTAAACACCCATGCTTTACACCACTTTCTTTGGTTTTGTTTTTCTTACTTATACACGGTATTAGCGCTACCCAATAGCAACTAAAACTTAATTGCCAAATCAGGTAAATCCATGATATGTTAGTAGTAGACAGGCACCATCTACTCCACTTTTTTTACGTCACAAGCCCCGCCCACTTTCACTTTTTACTCGCCCGCGTAGGGAACCGTATTTTCCACCCCTATGGTTTCTTTTCGTAGCCCTTTTTCAACCCCTTTTAATCTCTAATTATTTTTGTTTTTACACACCCACGTGTGAGACCGTATTTTCCACCTCTATGGTTTCTTTTCGTAGCCCTTTTTCAACCCCTTTTAATCTCTAATTATTTTTGTTTTTACACACCCACGTCTGAGACCGTATTTTCCACCCCTATGGTTTCTTTTCGAAGGCCTTTTTCAACCTTTTCATCCCTAATTATTTTTGATTTTTTACTCGTCCACCCTTGATAGAATTTTTATCCCTAATTAGAGCCTTTTTTGACAGTAATTTTGTACTTGCTCACGTGAGGGGCAGAGGTAGGCCATGGGTTTGGTCTTGAGTTGGGGCTGGAGCTGGAGCTGGTCTTGGACTTGGGCTAGGTATTGGACTGGGGATAGGTCTTGGGGCTGGGGCTGGACCTCGTCTTGGACTTGGGGCTGGGGCTGGACCTGGTCTTGGACTTGGGGTTGGGGCTGCACCTGGTCTTGGACTTGGGGTTGGTCTTGGACTTGGGGTTGTCCTTGGACGTGGGGTTGGTGTTGGACCTGGAGTTGGTCTTGGACCTGGGCTTGGTCTTTGGGTTGGTCTTGGACCTGGAGTTGGTCTTAGGGCTAGGGTAGGATGACAACTATTTGTGCCAATTATCTTGTAGATCATTTTTGACCCGGTGATTGGAGGGTTAGCATTGTGAAATTTGAAACAAAGAAACCCTAACCTTATAAGACAAGTGTAGAGCTTGGCCCCTTGCTGCAATTGTGTGTCGGTTCTAACGTAATCAAGTGAAGGCCTTTGCCCCTTATCGTTACCCCTGGTTGGAAATGGTATTTGTTTTGTAGGTTATGACTGGTAATTTGAAGTTGTATTCTAATAAGGAGGTTCTAATGTATTGAAATATGTTTAATATCCATCCGACCGTTAAAATATTTGTATATTGTACACCTTAATATTTTTTTACAGAAACTTGTTACCTATAGCTTAGATGTGTTTTATAACTGTAATTAAAAATCTGTACAAGTAAATAAGATAAAAGGTTAAAAGCACACTTACCAGCTCTGTACAGAAAGAATGTTTTGGAGAATTGGTTTACGAGTGATAGTCACTGCTGTGTGTTACTCGCCTAATTAAACTAAATCACTTTCTGTTTTTTACTTATGCATAGTTGATGTAAAACTATCTATTGATTTCCCTATAATTAATTTTTAGGGTGTAAATATATAAACAACCTAATTATCTTTATCACACTTACTGCAACTCGTATTTACCTTTCCCTTAAAGTAATTAATAACAAAGCGGTTTGAACAAAATGCTGTACATACACATGCAAAATTGTTTTTATAAAAAACCGCATTAGATGTTTGGAAAGTAATAATTACATGTTTAAATTCCACAACAATATGTAGTAAGAAACCACCATTCATGTGTACTTTTAGCTAATTACTGAGTAATTATATAATCCTGTTAAATTTAATAGTCTAAAAAATTGATTACCAATATCGAATGGGTAACATAATTTCTTTTAAAAACGCTAAAGCCATAAATTTTATAACACGATTTTTAAAAAACACATGTTGAATTAAAAGAAAAACAATAAGCTCATCTGATATTACGCAACTCTTAATTAAAAAAAAGTAAGGTACTAAAAATCTTTTTATTTATCAGAATAGAATGGTTGGGTAACAGGCGTTAAACAATAATTTCATTATCTCGTCATTTACAATTAAACATGTACTAAAAAAGTTTTGTACAAAATCAATCATTGATAAACTATGTAATCTAAAATATAGAAACATTAACGTATAAAGTCCACACACATTCGAATGGTAATCTTGCAGTATTGTTTTATTGTATAGGAAGCATCTGGGATGCTTCTGTAGGAAACGTAAATGATATCCTTGCGGTGCTCGTCCAAAGGAATCAAAATATTCCCCATTACCATTCTCGTCAATGTAGATAGCGGTCCAATGCTGACCTGGTTTGTTTGCAGGATCTGTGTTTACGATAATTGCACACGGTCTAGGTGCGTGCCTCGGTAGTTGATTAGAAGCATATACAAGCCGAAACACATACTTCTTGTGGCTGGGGATCGATTTCAAGCATCTCGACACTTGTACCGCATACAACTTTGGAATTGGTATGCGTCCAGTCTTGCAGTAGTAAGGCGTTTTCCAGTGCACACATAGGCCCAGTGATGTTATGGTTTAAACAGCTACATGCTTTTGCTTTCTTTTTCAATTGCTTAATCGACGGACAACCAGTCTCCTCCAGGTTTACTATTGGTTTGTTACGAAACCTTACAAACTGTTGTTTTTCGCTGCCCTTGACGTGAATTTTGTTAAAGGGGCGCAATACTCTCATCAACTCCTCACGGAAATTGTTGTAGTGTACATGACCCGACCACCATTTCAGCCCATGATAATTAGCCTCCAAAAATTTTATCTGTTGTGACATGGATCTTGATATAAAGTAACCTCGAGGTGGTTTTATTAGCATCAACGATAAACGACCATGATCTGTAACCACGGCTATTTCTTTCGGTATGAATTCGTTGTTAACACCACTAAACCCTTGCACGTCCAAGTATGCGTCCATTTTCTTTCGGCTGCTGCTGTACACTGAAGATCGCAGGTTAGAGCTACCACTTTTAACGGGTCTAGGACATTTCGCCGCGGTCGATTCGCCGCTGCCGTTTCGCCGCGGCGTTTTGCCGCCAGGCCGTTTCGCTGCCAGCCGTTTCGCCGTCGGGCCAGTTCGCCGCCAGAACAATTTTAATATTTGGAATAACATATACACCCATTACGAAGATTTCTCTGTGCGTATTAAAAAAAAACAGCACGTCTATTGCTTCCTACAGCTATTTTTAATCATTTTAGAAAAATATTTTTTAACGCTTATTTTGTTCTTTAGAAAATTAATATGGTAATGTTTATTTTTTATAAGGTACATTATCTAAACTTTCCCTCTAATTTAATAAAAAAATTCCAAGAATCGATTAACCTAAGTTGATGCCTTGTTTACTCAAAGATATTACAAAACGGAATTAATGTAGCTAATTCAAAAATTATTACCTAGCAATTTACATAGGCTATAAAGGATAATATCTAGTATTATTTTACTATTACTGTTAAAACAGTGTAATATAATAAATAAAAGTATATTATTAGTACATAAATTCTTATTTGGAAATATTCTAAAAGAACAAACATCGGCGTTAAAAACACATTTTTTTAGAAGCATAAAAAATAAGCGTTGCCATATTAATTTTCTAAAAGTACAAAATAAACTTTAAAAAATATCTTTCTAAAAAGATTAAAAAGTTTCAATACGCACAGAGAAAGCTTCCTAATGGGCGCATATGTTATTTCAAATACTAAAATTGTTCTAGCGGCGAACTGGCCCGGTGGCGAAATGGCCTGACGGCGAAACGGCCGCCGCCAACCGGTGGCGGCAAATCGGCGGCGACGAATCGGCCGCGGCGAAACGTCCCATACCGACTTTTAACAGCTAAAATGCACAACGACGTTCCGATGTTTATCAATCTCGATCACGTTATCGAATTCTGCATACACCAAACAGTTAACGGTTTCGGTGAGCGCTTCTTCAAACCCAACTTCCACTCGAAGGGAACCGTTTCTAACTAAATTCCAATGCGTACTATCGTTTGCAGACAAGTCAGGTGTTAGGCCAAAGGCTATTAAACAGTAACCGTTGGGGTAATCACTTCTCGATATATCGTTACGTTCATTCAAAAAATGAATACCCGTACCAGAGAATAAGGTGTGGTACGCTCTTACATATAAACCATTAGCTGTAAAGTTTGGTTGTAAGTCCTTCGAAGGAATTTATTGTCCGTCAATATATAACGTAGTTAATAATGCAGTGATGAAAATTGAACGGGTTTGAGGGGTAATCACCGTTGAAGGCTTTATTTGCTACAAAGCCTACGATGCATCGTTTAGGTAACTGACCCAGGAAAACATTACCCAATGATTTTCGCTGTATGCCTGCTGGTATAGTTAACACTTTTACGTCGGTCCTTGAAACAGGATATTTTGCGGTGGTTGTTTCTAAAGCTTTAGCGTGCGCAATTAGAATAGTTGGATTGATTCGCATACGTCAGTAGTAAGCCGACACCATCCCCACCCCTCCTTTTTACGTCACAAGCCCCGCCCCCTTTCACTTTTTTATATGCCCACGTGGGGGACAGGATTTTCCACCCTTATTTTTACACGCTTACGTGTAGGACGTGTTTTTTCACCCCTATTTTTGCACATCCACGTGTGAGACCGGATTTTCCACCCTTATTTTTACACGCTTACGTGTAGGGCGTGTTTTTTCACCCCTATTTTTGCACATCCACATGGGGGACCGGATTTTCCACCCTTATTTTTACACGCTTACGTGTAGGACGTGTTTTTTCACCCCTATTTTTGCAGACTCACGTGTGAGACCGTATTTTCAACCCTAATTATTTTTACTCGCTTACGTGAAGGACCGTGTTACCCTTATTTTTATGATTTCTTTTGGGGGAGCCTTATGGTTGTATTTAAGGACCTTTTGACGGATAGGACTTTTGCTAACGTGAGGGGGTGGTCCTGGTCTTGGCTTAGAACTGTATTTAGGGTTGGAGCTTAGGGCTGGTCTAGGGATAAGTCTTAGAGTTTGGCCTTGGTGGTGGAGCTAGGGATAAGTCTTAGAGTTGGTCTTGGTGGTGGAGCTAGGGTTTTAGAATTGTATTTAGGGGTGGGCTGTATGTAGAGGTAGGGATAAGTCTTAGGGGGAGGGTTGGACCTGTAGCTAGGTCTTAGGGTTGTAACCCTGGAGGTTAGGCAATTGTGCTCTTTTAAATTATATCTTGTAAGATACGATATCTCTCTCTCTCTCTCTCTCTCTCTCTCTCTCTCACTCACACACATGTAAACAAAGCAATCTCAATCAATCAACCAATCAAAATGAATAAAATGGGGATCATAACTTACAACCACACTCATATAGGTAACGGTAATAAAACGGCATGCTTAATGGTAGCCGATCATACCCTTCTCTCCCTGTTTCTCTATCTCACGCATGACTCTTTCCCAAAACAAAGCAAACAAAGCAATTAAGTAATTAACCAGATAAATCTCAAACAAATCAATTAACAATCAATCAGCCAAATCAATAAAGTGGGTCATAACTTACACTCGCATTGTTATAGGTGACGGTAATAAAACAATAACAGGTTTTAAGGCTTTATTATCGATGTTAAAAAATAGTAGTTTTACCTGCATCGGGTTGAAGTATCATCACTGTATACATATATATATATATATATATATATATATATATATATATATATATATATATATATATATATATATATATATATACACACACAGACCCCTGGTATCCAGGCAGTTATTATTTTAAAAAAAGGTATGATGCTTGTATCAGCTGTAATTAAACATGTACATTTAAATAAATAAAAAAACAAAGACTAAATCGTACCCGCTAATTCTGCACTGGAAACAAATTTTAGAGGCATCATTCACATGTACAACTGATTTCTGTTAAACATATGGCAACACTAAAAACAACTTTCTGTTTTACGTTTACATTTATAATAAATAGCTATTAAAGTTTTTCCCGTAATTTAATTTTAGAAAGTAAAAGTACTCATATTGTATATGTAAAAACCTTTAATACCTAATCAGCACATATATATTTTTTTAACGATATATAGCAAGGATGACCAATAGGTCATTAATGTTTTATTATTAGGGTTGTTCTGATGTACACACACATAGTTTATATTATGTATAAACAAATATCGTCTTGGTATTATAAATAAATAAAACAACAGTTTTCAATGGGTAATTTATACTGTACATAGACGCAGGTTGCTTTTAAATAATGACCGATTACGCTGTTAAGATCACAGTATCTACAAAATGAAATAAAACACATTGATACACACTATCAATATTAGGGGAAATTATATACAAAAATGTAAAAATACATCAAATATCTGTGTATCCGGATTGGCAACACAGAATACATGTCAAAAACTCCCAAAAAGGATTGGCTTTTCTCTTATCTTCATTTTAGATAGTCCAAAAATATATTATTGTTACTTCAATACAGTCTTTCTAATACTTTTAATATATATTGCCCTTATATAATGTAGATCTAAATCATGCTTTTAAAAATATTTCAATTTAAAACTTGATTGTAGAAGCATTCCGTATAAAAAACAGTCTTTTCTCTTATCTTCATTTTAAATCGCAAAACGTAAGAATAAAAAGTGCATGTATTTCTGGAAATTACCTGTAACATGTTAACAATTTTTTCCCTCATTAGAAGTTATGTTATCATTAACATAAAAAATATTATTTGTCACATCGATGCTGACCTTCTAATAGTTTAAACCTTTTAAGCAGCGTTATATAACAGCAATATGTTAACTGTAATTAACAATTTGTTTCCCCCTCATTAGAAGTGACGTTATTAACATATTGTGTTATATAACGTAGATTTAAAACTCTGATTTAAAAATATCTTCTAATCATAATCATTTGATATTAAAAACGATTAAAAAATATACATGCATCAATTTAAATTTAATTGTAGAATTATGAGAATCAGTCCTGACACAACAGTATTTTTTAATTATATCTATTTAAACTGCTAAAATATAAGGAGTAAAAAGTGTATTTAAACATTACTATCAAAGACTGTTCTGCAATAAAAATGATGAAAATAAAAAGGTCTTAGATTTTTAAATGTATTTGTACATCTAGTTAATTAAAATTATTTTTCTATGAATTTAAACGACTGATCTAGTTTAACAATAAGTATTTTATACCGTAGTGAGTAATAACAAAGCGCTTAGCTAAAATAAAAAACGTTATTAAAATTATTACATTTCTTTTAATGCCAATTTTTGCTTCGTATGCACAATTATGTTATTACCTGACTTCACCTTCAGGTCATTCGAAGATAAAATATCATACTTATTTTACCTTGAGAAAATTGTTAGCCTTGAGAAAACAAGTTGGCCTTGAAGTTAGCCCTGAGAAAATTGTTAACTATGAGAAACAAGCTGGCTTTGAAGTTAGTTAGTTATAGGTTTTAAGATAGCCTTGAAATTAGCCTCAGGACCTGGAAGAATAGTATAAAAGCGTACGCCAGGGTTTAGTTAATTTAGTTCTTGTTTTGAAGAGCATAGCTATGGAATCTTTCTCAGTTAATCATATTTTGAGATTATTCAGTGCTGGTGCGTTAACCGACGAGGGTTTGAAAAACGCATACAATATTATCACTTTTAAGATGTTGTGCGAAAATGACACTATCGACTCGATAGATGTTTATAATGATTTTGTGGAGGCTGTACAGCGAGTTGGTGGAGTGTAAGTATATATTTTGTTTTTTATTTTTAAGTTTTTAATTATTATTTTTATAGTCATGCTCAAGTAAATATGGATGATGTGTTTGACGATGAAGAGATGTCGGAAACTTCCGCAGCAGGGAATTTGATAACGGTATGTCTTTTTTAATTTTCTATTGTATTACTGAATGAGTACATTACAGGTACAAGATCAATCGGGGTCAGGCTTGCAGCAACAGGCCGGACCATCCTCAGTGTTCAATCATATTAATATAATTGGTGAATCAAATAGTAAATTTATTAAAAAATTCAATACCACGTGTAAAACGCTACGGTTTAACTTCAATGACGAGACGTGCAAGGATAATCCCCTAACGTGGTAACAGGTAAAATATACCATTTTACTAAAAATTTATCTAATACACATTTTTACAGAGTGCATTTGAGGAATTGTATTCATACATAGTGAAGGACGCGGCTCCTTCAGATCGATCAGGGATCACGCTAAGAAATCCAAATTTCCCCGATAAACCAATTGGCATTTCGTTCAGAAGAGTGGACCAGTTGTCGGTGAAAGTGATAATGTCGCTGCTTGAGAAGGTAATGCAGAGCAACGCTAGTTTTTTCTCTAGCGACTTATTAGTTTTAAACGTTGATAGAGTGGTTGTGCCTGTAGGCTATGGACGCAAAAACTTGACCGGGTTAAAATTTGCAGACTTTTGCAAATCTAAAAAACAAGGTATTATTGTTGTACCATCAACAATTAACGAAAATAATTGTTTAGCTCGCGCTCTAGTCATTGCTATTGCATTTAAAAATAACGATTCCATGCGTCATAGTATGGAAATGGGATGTCCATTACTTCAAGAACGAGCTACGCAGCTTTGCCAAGACAGCGGTGTAGATCTTAGTCAGGGCGGTAGTTACGAGCACATTCAGGCATTTCAAGATCATTTAGATTCATATACCATTGTAGTTTATAATTCGCGTATAGGTGATTCTGTTTATTTTGAGGGTCCTAGGGAACCAGCTAGAGTAGTTTTAAATTTAATATTAGAAGACGAACATTATAATGTCATTACTAGTCTCACGTCAGCATTTACATGCGGTTATTACTGCGAACAATGTAGAAAACGCTATAATAAGAAAAAAGACCACATGAAATGTATGTACCAATGCCCAGCGTGTCATCAAAAGCCGCCATGTTCTATTGAAAACCCGAAAATTACCTGTAATGATTGCAGAAGATTTTTTTACGGACAGGATTGTCTTAAAAACCACAAGGACTCTAAACTGTGCGAGAAATTACGTAGGTGTTTAAAATGTCTTAAAACAACTGAAGTAAAGGGTAAGCATAGATGTGGATACAGCTACTGCTCCACGTGTCTGAGCCAAAAACCTATCGGTCATCTTTGCTACATGGCCGTTAACAAGGCTCGACGTGACAGTGCTAATGGTAAACCATCTATGTTTATCTTTTACGATCTGGAGTGTATGCAAGAAAAAGTGTGTGAGGGAACGAATGATAGGTTTCTGCATGAGCCCAATCTATGCGTGGCCGCGAATGTTTGCTCTGTCTGTATCAAACATGTTGACAATTTAGATGAGCCGTGCTCAGTATGTAGAGAGAGAGTGCACATTTTCAGGGAAAACCCTGTTCGATCGTTTCTAGCATATGTTGCCGAGAGAGCTCGAAAATTTAAAGTTACATGCATTGCGCATAACATGAAGGGGTACGATGGATGTTTTGTGCTTAGATGTATGCTAACTAATAATAATCAGTGGAAACCCAAAGTCATCTCCAACGGTCTAAAACTAATCTCTATTCAATGCGACGATATCAGGTTTATTGACTCCCTTAACTTCATCCCGTCACCGCTCTCGGCATTTCCGAAAACCTTCAATTTCCCCGAGTCCAAGGGTTATTTCCCATATCTGTTCAACTCATCCGTGAACCAGAATTACGAGGGTCCATTGCCAGCACTGGAATATTATTGTGCAGATCAGATGTCGGTGGGTGATCGACAAAACTCTTAGACTGGCACACGGCCCAGAGTAACTATGTTTTTAAGATGAGCGAGGAGATTGAGAGATACTGCCTGATGGACGTTAAGATCCTCGTTAAAGGTTGCATTAGCTTCTGGTCCACCTTCACGACCCAGAATAAAGTCGATCCGTTTGAGGAGGCGACCACTATTGCTAGCGCTTGCAATAAAGTGTTTCGTAGACGTTTCCTCAGAGAAAACACAATAGGGCTTATTCCTAAGGGTGGTTATAGACGTGCCGACAATCAATTCAAAATAGCAATACAATGGTTACGTTGGGTGGAACATTCTCAGCAAGTAACCATACAACACGCAGGAAAATCTCGCGAGTTTAAAACACCTGAAGGTGTTAAGGTCGACGGGTATTGCGCAGAGTCAAACACCGTTTTTGAATTTCTTGGCTGTTATTGGCACGGTTGCGAGGAATGTTTCCCCAATCAGGCCAATATGGATCCTAAACTGGGTGTAAGTACCTCTATGCTTGCACGGAATGAGAACACGGTGGCACGGTCTCAATTTATACGCGAGCGCGGATATAATTTAGTTGAGATGCGCGAATGCGATTTTAAAAAACAAATACTGGTTAACGACGAATTAAAAGCGTTTATTCAGAGTCTAGGTCATCAAGATGACGAACCCTTAAACCCACGTGACGCATTTTACGGAGGTCGCACTAATGCTAGTAAGCTTTATCACCAATGTGACGGTATTACTGAGAAAATTATGTATTACGACGTGTGTTCATTATACCCCTTTGTAAATAAATATTGTAAATATCCCATAGGTCATCCAAAAATTCATATAGGTTTAGAATGTAACAACATTTCATTAGACACGGTGGAGGGTTTAGTTAAATGTCAAGTACTGCCGCCCTCTAATCTCTATCACCCTGTTTTACCGTTAAAAATGCACGGCAAGCTGATGTTTGTGTTGTGTAGGACGTGTGGTGTTGAGCTAAATCAAGGGGAATGTAAACATAGTGAAGCTGAGCGCAGTTTCGTTGGAACATTTGTAGCTGACGAACTTCGTAAGGCTATCTCTAAAAACTATAAAGTTTTAAATGTTTTCGAAATTTTGGAGTACGAGGTAACCACGTATGACAGAGCAACGAAACAGGGAGGGTTATTTAGCGGATACATAGATAATTTCTTAAAACTTAAGCAGGAATGTTCAGGGTGGCCTAGTCATTGTACGTCAGAAGTCGAGAAAACGCAGTACGTGACAGAGTACTATGAGAAAGAGGGGATTCGGTTAGAACCTAGTAATATTAAGAAGAACCCCGGTTTAAGGTACCTGGCCAAACTTATGCTGAATTCTTTTTGGGGTAAGTTTGGTCAGCGCGAAAACTTAACCCAGTGTAGTATTGTATCTGAACCAAAGGACTTTTTCAAATTGTTTACCGATCCATTGGTTCAGGTACAATCCATAATACCTGTAAATGATAATGTTGT
Organism: Vesta saturnalis; assembly: GCA_036346205.1. Classification (NCBI taxonomy): domain Eukaryota; kingdom Metazoa; phylum Arthropoda; class Insecta; order Coleoptera; family Lampyridae; genus Vesta; species Vesta saturnalis. The sequence goes on along the minus strand of JARFJB010001685.1, from coordinate 26,458 downwards.
AATGGTGAATTGGGATAGACCGGAGGGAGAGGGTGAATCACAAAAAACAATTAATGTGTCCATAGCCGCATACACGACTGCTCATGCTCGTTTAGAGCTATATAGATACTTAGAGAAACTAGACCGCCGCGTCCTGTATTACGACACAGACAGTGTGATATTTGTCGCAAAACCCGGCGACTGGAATCCAGCATGTGGGGATTTCCTTGGCCAGATGACCGACGAACTGGAGGTGTACGGTAGAGGAAGTTATATAGCCGAATTTGTTAGTGCCGGACCTAAAAACTATAGTTATAATGTGTTTTCAACCAGTGAACAAACAGTTAAATCGGTGTGTAAAGTAAAAGGCATTACCTTAAATTATAAGAACTCGCGCGTTATAAACTTTGAAGCGATGAAAGATATGGTACTTAGTAATAGTAAAGACTCTTTGTTTGTATACAATGACAGAAAAATTGTTAGAGATAGTTGTTATAATGTATTAAGTAGGCCGGAATCTAAACAGTATAGAATAAGTTACTCTAAACGACGTAGAATAGAAAATTTTGATACTCTTCCATTTGGATATAAAGAATAAAACAGATAAACAGAATTATTTTATTTTTTTACTTTACAGCTCCTAACCTTGACTCGTTTTCGTGTTTTTGTTTTGTGTGTTTACGTGTTTGTATGTTTGTGTTTGAGTATTGAGTGTCCGTGCTTGTGTGAAGCGAGATAAGCGAGAGAATCGAGAGAGAGAGAGAGAGAGAGAGAGAGAGAGAGAGAGAGAGAGAGAGAGATAGCGTATCTTACAAGATATAATTTAAAAGAGCACAATTGCCTAACCTCCAGGGTTACAACCAGAAGGGCCTTAATACCATCAGAAATAACCCTAAGACCTAGCTACAGGTCCAACCCTCCCCCTAAGACTTATCCCTACCTCTACATACAGCCCACCCCTAAATACAGTTCTAAAACCCTAGCTCCACCACCAAGACCAACTCTAAGACTTATCCCTAGCTCCACCACCAAGGCCAAACTCTAAGACTTATCCCTAGACCAGCCCTAAGCTCCAACCCTAAATACAGTTCTAAGCCAAGACCAGGACCACCCCCTCACGTTAGCAAAAGTCCTATCCGTCAAAAGGTCCTTAAATACAACCATAAGGCTCCCCCAAAAGAAATCATAAAAATAAGGGTAATACGGTCCTTCACGTAAGCGAGTAAAAAATAATTAGGGTTGAAAATACGGTCTCACACGTGAGTCTGCAAAATAGGGTGAAAAACACGTCCTACACGTAAGCGTGTAAAAATAAGGGTGGAAAATCCGGTCCCCCACGTGGATGTGCAAAAATAGGGGTGAAAAAACACGCCCTACACGTAAGCGTGTAAAAATAAGGGTGGAAAATCCGGTCTCACACGTGGATGTGCAAAAATAGGGGTGAAAAAACACGTCCTACACGTAAGCGTGTAAAAATAAGGGTGGAAAATCCTGTCCCCCACGTGGGCATATAAAAAAGTGAAAGGGGGCGGGGCTTGTGACGTAAAAAGGAGGGGTGGGGATGGTGTCGGCTTACTACTTACGTCTCACCAGTAAACTAGCGTCTATAATTCGCGCCTAGTAAGTTGAAGCGAGTGCCGCCATTAGGCTAAAGGTATCTCTTGATCGTACAAATTTAGTCTTTAACTCAACACCACTTATGAGAAACTTTCCTTGATTAAACAAATCCGAGTGCACGTGACCAATCATCTCTATCTGTTTCCCAGTAGCCGCAAGTGCTTGACGTTTTGAGAAACCGTTATTTGCGTTTCCCAGTGTATTCATTTGTCCAGCTGTATCATTGTGCCATAAGGTACAACCTAGATGTGAACTCTTGGTCTCCTTTCCATAATTTAGCAGCGTTTCGATATGTGAACGGTAGGCGTAGGTGGTGTTTGGTTGTGACACCATCTTCTGATTTAAGTAAATCTCCACCTGTGAGAAAAGCGAATACATCCAATTGTTTACCGGTACTACAACATCAGCGTCTGTAAGTGCTGTATCATCTTGCTTTAGTACTTTAGCTGTGATGTACAACATGGTCTGGCTTATATCTATGTAATCGTTTCCATTTCCGGGGACTACAAATTCTATTGGGGCGTCATTACTCAGAGCTGATAAGGGTTTGTAAAATATCCATTCACCACTCTCGATACTTGTCTGCGTCGACGGTAAAGCGAACAAATCCAATTCGGACTTGACGCATTCACACGATTGGGCATGTAGAAAAGCCATTATCTTGAAAATATATCGTTGTAAGTAGGCTTCTTCTTAGCAACAGCTCTCGGTAGAGACTGGTTATTATCGAACAGACGTACTCTTTTATAACCCGAACCCTTCATCATTTTATCGATTTTCTCGTCGGCTTTACGCTTAAGGTTTCTACCTGCCTCGTGGAATCTTTCTTGAAACGAATCCTTAATAATAAAATACTTATCTTTTTTGGGGTTTTTTAATGGTGTACTTTAAATTATACAATCTAAACGTTTCGATAACACTTACAGTTATCTTCGTCAGTAGTAATGTTTGTTAAAAATTGTTAAAGATGTAGTAAACTATTTTGTCAAATTTGAAAAATTAATTGGTCGATCCTCTATGACGTCACCAAGAATATTAGCACCCGTTATAAGAGCTTCTTTTCCAATAGCCTTTACGCCAGACTTAAATAACGGTATTATGCTTCTAAATATACCACCTAACCAGCTCCCTATTCCATGACCACGTTGATGTGGCGCACCTCCGTAGATAGAGACGATACCATTACCGGCCTGATTCATGCAATATTGCTGATAAGGGCTAACCATTATTGTACTTTCTTAAAGTATAGCTTCAGACACGACGTTCCAAACTCAAATGGCATTGCTGCACCCGTATCTGTTTTTATATTAATCTCGATATTTTCAAATTCCCGTGTCATCACCGGTATGTAGTGTGCAGGCGAAAAACCACATCTTGATGACTCCCGTAAGCATAGTTTTCTGAAGTAATGTTTATTATACGCATAAGCGGAGATAAAACATCACCCACAATTTGCGGTTCAACGATGTCGCAATAAACAAACATCTGAGTTGGTAATCCTATCCATATACTAGCGGATGAGGGGGTATTGGTTCCATAGCTATGTTCTGATACGGACGATAACCCAATTGTAAGGCTAGACGTTGTGAGAATCCGAATAGCGAGTGCTGAGTTTTTAATTTCGTAGTGACGCGCTTAGTTAAATTATGATATTCGATTGTTTTCAATTTACTTATAGTACATGGTTATTTAGCTCGTTGGTAACTTCTTCTATGTTGGCAAAATTTCCCGAAGTGAAACGTATCACGTACCAGCCATCTTCAATATAAATGATCTTCTCGTTGTCGCGTTGAAAATATTCTGCGGCCTTTTTTAATGTCGTTTCTAGCACGTTTTCTCCAGGTGGCTCAGTTCTATAATAAATTAAATTGCCTGTTACACTTACAGCGGCAAAAGAACATGGGTACTGAATTTCCGATGTCCCTACAACCCACGACCCCGTTAATATTACTCGCTTTGGTAGCTGCGTAATAAAACTTGACGTCATATTACCGGGAAAATACGTCACAGAGCTATTACTCAATAAGGTAAGATAAAACTCCATTTTTATATATCTCTCAACCGCGAAGCTAACACCCAGCTATTAAATTTGTCACTGTATCCACGCCACTTGACCAGGTATTGTTTATATCGCCCACGACCCTTCTCTCCTAGAATATTATCGACTTTGAATAGAGTATCTTCAACCGTAACAACTTGCAATTCTTCTTCGTAAAAGGTACCCTCAACAGGATCGTTATTAAGATCGATTATTCGATAAACTGGTGGTCTTCTGTTTATCACCGCACTAATTGTAAAAACTTCCTCGCTCCAATTCGTTTAATATCCCTTCTCAAAGGTTACTTAGTTCTGGCGATTCTGACATACTCATCGCCTTTTCTTTTATATGAAGGCGGAAGTGTTGATACTATTTCATCGTCCGCTAGACCTTTGCGTTGCGGTAAATCTCTAATATCATCAGCAACAGCGTCACCGCTGATTGTTATGCTGGTGGGCTGACGTAACTGATTGGAAAAGTGTAGATACCTTTGAAGAACTTGGTTGTACTGCTGCCATTTGTCATGGTCGGTCATTTTGGTTTTTAAAACTTTACCCATATCGTTATCCAGCTGCGTTAAAATGTTGTTTTGTGTAACATCTGGTGCCTGTAAGCCCTGTATAAAGTCCATCGGTAGAATAATCATCTTCTTCAGATTGTGATCCATGGTTATTCAAACAGATTACCTAGGATTCCGCCGAGTAATGGTCCTAACAGGAGTGGTAGAAATGCACCATCTTTCTGTACAAGAAACTGTTTCTTCTTTTTTATAGATTCGCCTCTGTGCCTACCTGATTACTATCCAAACATTTCAATAAAGCGTCACGTTGACTTTTATTTAATCTGGCTAATGCATTAAGGATATCAGTGTTCTCGCTTAAAACGTCAGCTATCGTATATGATGTAATCTTTATGACTGTGAGACTTAAACCCTTTTTTCGCTATATGTACGTGGCAAATACCTTGAGGCCCGAATATGTTTGTTCTATAACGTAGCACATCAGGTGTATTCTGTTTTAAATCGAACAATAAATATCCGTGCGGGTTTGAAGTGGCATCTTGGTACGCGGCTTCTAAAAATTTCGGGTTGTCCGGCGAAATCTGTCTTGCTAAATGCTGTATCTGAGGTCTGTAACGTGGGTTCTTAAACAAAATTATGTAATGTGCGTTGAGAGAAATATCCTGCTGTCCACGTCCTTGATGAAATAAATATGTTCTGCGTTAAGAAAAACACACTTAGGTTTCGATGATGACAACCACAGAGCCGTTAGTTTCGCGCATTAGATCGTCAATTATTATTAAGACAGGTTTTTCCCCGTCAAACTGTTTCATATCAGGTAAACCCTTTTGAAATTCCACAGAGAGATTTTTGAATAAAGGCTGCAACTCACTGTGAAACCAGATAATTTTTTCAAAAGCTGTATCGCAGGCAGTTTCGATATTTTTTAGAAAATCCACGATAAAATACGATTTCCCACAACCCGACGGTCCCGCAACTATCGACGAAAAGGGGTGCTTAAACTGACCTTCCATCTTGATTCGCTAAACGATACTAATAGATACTCTACCAGCAACCTCGTTTAAATAGATTAAATAACATCCTTTTCAGAGTGCTAGACCCAGAAACAAAATGACCTACAAAATAATTGCCAGAAATAGTTGTCATTCTACCCTAGCTCTAAGACCAACTCCAAGTCCAAGACCCACCCAAAGACCAAGCCCAGGTCCAAGACCAACCCCAAGTCCAAGACCAGGTCCAGTCCCAACCCCAAGTCCAAGACCAGGTCCAGCCCCAGCCCCAAGTCCAAGACCAGGTCCAGCCCCAGCCCCAAGACGTATCCCCAGTTCAAGACCTAGTCCAAGTCCAAGACCAGCTCCAGGTCCAGCCCCAACCCAAGACCAAACCCAAGGCCTGCATCTGCCCCTCACGTGAGCAAGTACAAAATTACTGTCAAAAAAGGCTCTAATTAGGGTTGAAAATTCTATCAAGGGTTGAAAAAGGCCTCTAAAAAGAAACCATAGGGGTAGAAAAACGCGTCCTACACGTGGGCGGCCATAAAAAAGGGGTGAAAAAACACGTCCTACACGTGGGCGAGTAAAAAAACAAAAATAATTATTGATGATAAGGTTGAAAAAGGCCTCCGAAAAGAAACCATAGGGGTGGAAAATACGGTCTCACACGTGGGTGTGTAAAAACCAAAATAATTAGGGGTGAGAAGGGGTTGAAAAAAGCCTCCGAAAAGAAACCATAGGGGTGGAAAATACGGTCCCCCACGTGGGCGAGTAAAAAGTGAAAGTGGGCGGGGCTTGTGACGTAAAAAAAGTGGAGGATGGTGCCTGTCTACTACTTATGTTACATGTACACGGTCAAATCTACAATACGCGGTATCACTGACGGTATCACTGTCTGTGATCATCTGATGCCTTGATGCACGTTTCATGAAACACGTATGTCGATGCAAGTATCGCCACATGTAACTGTGTGTATAGCCCGTTTGAAGTACGTACTAAATTTTTGTTATAAAGATTTTAGTGTTGTCAGATTGCATAACCGTATCTATAATTATTACCATTATTAAAATTATATTTGCTAACGCATGCTTTATAAATCACTTCTTTTCATTTAAAGTGAAAAAAGATGTTATTTTCAACGATGAGGAATTAATAGGTTGTTAGTTATTGCTAAACTGTGAAATAATTTGAATAAGTATTAGTGTAAGAAAACCTTTATCTTGACCTAAATAATCTAGATAATTTAAAGAATTTGTAAATAATAAAGTTACTTTGATGCATTCATTGTTCCCTTTAAAGCAATCATTGTAGACGTTACTGTTGGGTTAATTTTAAGAACCTTAAATGATGCTGATATTAGTCCACTAGAGATCACGTTGAAGTATAAACTTATCTTTAATAAATATCAAAGGTTACTACAATCTGCTCATTAAATTTATGGGTGTTCAAGTATTATGGCAGTCATTATGTGCTATGGTTAAACGTGATGGTAGAATACTAGTTTGTATTTTATTCTTATCTTATCGTCGAGAATTTGTCTTGCCTTTATCTTAGACCTTTGGATTTATTTTTCACTCAATACTCACATTACAAAAATGTAAGAAACATTGATAAAGTTTATAAATGGAAAAACGTATTTTCAGCTATTTGCATGTATGCCTATTCCTTCAGTAGATTACTAACCTACATTTTCGTATGTAGGTTAGGGATGCAATACATTACCAGAAGAGCGAAAGATACTGTAGTTATAATTCTATACGTAGCCTATATTGTTAGAATAGGGGTTAGGGTGGTAAATCGCAATGGGGGAAGAGCGAGGGTGCGTCATAATAGGATGGAGGGTCTCCGAAGAGTGTTTTAAATGGTTGTTCAAGCGCTTTCAATCTCCAACGGCTAATTAAATTTTGAGATGGATTAATTCTTCTGCAATCCTATTTTGGGTATTGCGGAAACTATTGCATTTTATTTGAGACTATTTGTGTATATATATTGTATAGTGTACTTTAAGGAAGAAAGGCAACTTTATCTACTATAATTATCTATTATTAACCATTTTGGTGTAAATGTACACGCATCTGCATAATTTATTCATGCACGGATGCGCGAAAAGGAAATGTCTTTCTCCTATTAGTATCGCTTCACGTCAAACAGTTTCACGCACTGAGTATCGTGTTTTCACGTCAATAATTTGTTATCCTGTGGAGAAGTGGGTAATTCAATCAATAACTGTTAAAAGAAACATTTTCTTGTCATACTCTCCCAATTGGTATGTACGTAGTACAGGGTGTTCTATTATATTTTGACACACACCTACTGGGTTTATTATTTCTGATAGAAAAGGTTGTAGGATGCTTATTATATTATTTTTTAGGATTATCAAACTTTCAAATATCTCATAAAGTGATGGAAAAATGAACCAACTTACATTTTTTTAAACGGAACACCCTATATTTTATCCAATAAGCAAATAGATATTTTAAGCTGATCTCAAAAATATATAATATGTTAATATTTCGTCCAGCCAATTGTTAAATCATCAAGTTTAATATTTAAAGAATAAAGTAGACTTAAATTATTTGTACCTATCCATGGATATGTTAATGACTGTCGCAGCATTTGTAATTAAATTGAACCTTTAATTTTTAATCAAAGTTAGAACTAAAACTTTAAAATGGGTTATTCGGAAGAAGTAAAATATGAAATAATAAAGTTGTATGTACTCTAATGACAATAACGTTTCGTGAGTTAGAAATGAATATCGCCGAATTTATCCCAGAAGAAGAGTCCCATCAGTAAACACCGTGAAAAATATTGTTAAACATTTTGGAGAAAGGAACTGTTACACGAAAAAATAGAACTGTGTCAAGAAATGCTGACGATGATCTTAATATTTTACTTTATTTTGAAGGTATTGTTAACATGTTCTTTATTTGAATATAAGAACTGCTTTAATTTTTTTAGAAAGTCCTGAGGTATCTATGAGGGATGTAGTAAATTATTATTGAACAAAACTTATAGAACTTTACGCTTTTACTAATACCGTATAAATTTCTTCCCGTCCAGGGTTTAAACGAAGATAATAAGAGGCAACGTTTAGATTATTGTCAGGACAATTGGCAACGCATTCTCGAGGATGGGCACTTTTTAAATAAAGTCGATTTTTCGGACGAGGTAAGTTTTACTGCGGCGACGGGAATGCTCAACAGACATCACAAACACTTTTGGGCCAAAGAAAATCCGTACAAAATTCAAGCTGTCAGAATACAGGGACGTAGGTCAATAAATGTCTGGTGTAGTATGTTAAGGAATAAAATCATTGGATCGATTTTTTATGTTGGATTTTTGAACGGCCTAAGATATTTCAATTTTCTTCGAAATGAAATAGAACATGTTTAGCAGTTATTTCCGTTATTGAATATAATTATGTAAACCTTACATGGCAGCGGGATGGGGCACCGCCTCATAATATTTCACCTGTTACTGAATTTTTAAACGATAAATATAACTTCTGGATAGGCAGACAAGGATTTCTTCCATGGCCAGTCCTTTGGACGTATTTCTATGGGGATACCATAGAAATAAAATAGGTATGACCTGAGAAATTATAAGAGAAATATTAGAAAACGAAATATTTAAACAGAAATCATGCTGAATTCATTTTTAATACAATTAATATATACATATTCAATAATGGAGACTACGTAGAGAATCGATAAATTTTAGTTAATATTCATTGTGTATTATTTATATGTTATTTTTTTTAGTTATTAATTAATATTAGTTAAAATATTATTTCTTGAACTGTTCTCTGAAATATTCGCACATTAAAATATCCATTCATTTGGTTATCTATCTATGATAGGTGTTTCACGTCCCTGATATTTAAATTTTAAACTCCATTATTTAAAAATTGGCTGGACTAAATGTTAACATATTATATATTTTGAAATCAGCTTAAAAACATCTATTAATTATGGAATAAAATACAGGGTGTTCCGTATAAAAAAATGTAAGTTGGGTTCATGATTCCATCAGTGTGTGAGATACTTGAAAGTTTGATAGTCCTAAAAGATAATTTAATTAAAATCCTACTTTTCTATTTAAAAATTTTTTTTTTATCATTTTCATTATCAGTTGTAATTAATAACGCAAGTTTACAAAATATTAATTTTAATTATCGCTGTTTATTAATATTTACTTGAGACACAACAGAATATCGTTTTCTTCTCTCCCTTGGATATTTCATCTTAATTCATTAATTGCCTTAAATAAGCATATTTAGTCTGAATCATTTTTTTACAGATATCTTATATCATACATTTTCATATATGTTTTATTGCATACTACGTTTTGTATTCTAGATTGTTTATAATAAACACAAATAGTTTTGTTAAAAGTATTGTTCCATTCAGGGCAGCGCCGTGAGCTTAGGCTGCATGTGTGTAAAATGTATTGTGCCGCTCGTACAAACCCTACAGGTTATTAAAAAAATATTTTTTGTAATCGTTACTTTTAGTACATAAACAAGAAAGAGGTATATAACTAAATATATAAACTTTTTTGTTTATGTATTTAATTTGACATTTGTCAATAAATATTTCAAAATTTAATTTTTTTCTAATTTTATGTAAACGATTATAAAAAATTTTATTCGCAACATGTGCGCTGTTACATTTTTGGTGCTCGGCCTTATATTTTATCCCTCGGCTACGCCTCAGGTAAAACACAACGGCCTCGCACCAAGAAATGTGTAAACAACGCAATAGTTACGAAAATAACTATTAATAGTAAATACAGGGTGTCTCTAAAAGGTCTGTACAAAATACCGAGACAAATTTCTGAGACTAAAATCTTAATAATATCAGGATTTGCATGAAATTTGGTACTTAGAGGTTTTTTGTGATGAGAAATCCAGATTTGGTCATAGTTTTGATGTATCTTCTAGAGGGCGCCAGCAGCAGTCCTTTGTCTACAGTTAAAGCTCCATAAATTTTTTCTGCCTCGGTATATCAAATTTCTAGTCAAAAGTGCTTATTCCCTGATATGTTTTCTTCAAAAAAAATGTACCTTGTAGATATCGCTTTGAGCAGCCGTACTAAAATTCATCATAACAACGACTAAGCATTATTAAGTATTGTCATTAGTTACAAAAGAGTATTGTCAAACAATTCAGTCTGACGAATCTTTATTAATTTCCTTATTCAAGTTTTTGCTATGGCCATACCCTACACTAACGTAGAAATGGCCGATATGATATTGGTTTATGGTTATTGCCAAAGAAATGGGTTGGGAATCGGTGAGAGTATACCTAGAAAGATTTCCAAATAGACGCGTTCCAAACCATCAACCATTCGTGCTATTGGAACAGCACAGGTCGAGGAAGAACTTTTAGAACGAGTTAAAGAAGACCAGTCCTAAGCGTGGATAAAATGTGAACGAGGGCTATGATAAATTTTAGTACGCAATGAAACATTTAAATTTGATTATCACAGATACGGCTGCTCGAAGCGACATCTACAAGGTATACCTTTTTTGAAAAAAGGAATTAGATCAGCGAACGATGCAAGGTGAAACTAATTTAGATATCAAATATGTTTGTGGTATACCTCGAATTATAAATGTTAACTCTGCAAAAAACTAAGTCAACACTACAAAAAATACCTGATCAATGTCTTAGTCTATGTCATATTAATATGTCACTAAATTCTTGTTTTCATGAATTTTATAGTTACATAATTCACAAAAAATTTTTAATTAATTGTTATTACGGAAACTTGGCTATCTGCAAACTTGCCTGATAATTTGTTTCATTTGCCAAACTATACACTAATTCGTCGGGATAGAAGCTCCAGGGGTGGGGGAGTTTATATTAAATCTAACATCAAATTCAAAGTCATTGAACCACTGTGGCTAAAAATATCGGTTAATAAACGAACTGTAGCATTTGGTGTCATTTATATTCCACCACATACCTGTACGTCAGCTATCAATCAATTAGAAACTATTCTGTGCGAATTAAGATTACAAGTTGATCATTTAGTTTTTACTGGAGATTTAAATATTGATATGTTCAAAACAGATCAAAAGAATATAATCAATTTATGAATATCTGGAACATATGCGAAATGGTACAAATAATTGGCGAACCTACTCGTGTAAGGGAGAAGTCGTGTACTCTTTTAGACTTCGTTAGCTTAAGTCAAGAAATGTTAGTGAGCAAAAGTGGAACGAATGATTTATTGGATATGACGGATCATCGGCTTGTATATTGTGAAACGCAACTTCTCATAGTCAAAGTAAATCCAGTAAAAATTTCCTATAGAGATTTCGCTCAGTTTGATATAGTTTCATTCGCCCGAGATGCAATAAGCATCAACTGGAACTACATGCGTCAACTTCCAGACATTAACGATAAGATTTCGTTCATTAATAACGCAATATTATTTTTGTTTGACATGCACGCTCCTATCAAAACCACAATCTTAAACAAACAGCGCCGACAACCCTATATAAGACCAACAATTGTAGGAATTGCTTATCTAAACGAGAACGCTTATAAGAAATATTTAAAAACAGACAAAGGATTTCGAATGGTATCGGAATTTAAGAAACTTCCTTACAGATGCAATTCGTAGAGAAAAGTCAGCCTATATTCAATCCGAAATGAATAAGTTTAATATGTGCAACTCTAATAACAGAACTATCCCGCCGGATCTTTGTGATTCTGATCCTTTGAACAAATACCTCATCGATTCTACAGATACACCTATTATAGATGCTGATATTTTGAGTTTTTATAATAACAACACTAAAGAAGGCTTAAAATGTGAATTCACTTTTGCAACAATAACGGAGGCTGATATCTTTAATATTATTAAAAGTATAAAGTCAGATGCCTGGGGAATTGACACTATAAATTTAAAACTACTGAATCTAGCAACTCCCTATTGTGTACATGTCCTAACACATTTAATAAATTATTCTCTTACTCAGTCAACCGTTCGCGATCTTTGGAAAAAAATCTATTATAACATCAATTCTTAAAGTGTCAAACCCATGGAGTTTCTCTCAACTTCGCCCGATAAGTATCTTACCAACGATGTCAAAAATCCTCGAGAAGGTGGTCTATCAGCAATTACGTGATTATGCTGAAAGATATATTCTGCCGCTATTTCAATCAGGGTTTAGACCAATGTATAGCACGAACACGGCTCTTCTTAAAATAACTAGTGAAATAACAGAAGCAATGGACAAATCAGAAATTACAATTCTTGTGATGTTAGACTTTAGCGAAGCTTTTGACCTAATCAACCATGAACTCTTACTCGGGAAGCTTCATTACTACGGTCTTTCGAATTCTGCGATTAGTTTGATTAAGAATTACTTGTCTAATAGAACACAAAGTGTAAAATTATATGGTGTTACGTCATTTGAAAGCAATGTTACTAGAGGTGTACCGCAAGGAAGTGTACTTGGACCCTTGCTCCATATCAAATAAACGAAACAGTTAATGCTATTAATTACAATCTCCAAATGTTAGCAAAATGATCTATAAATAATGGTTTAATTATTAACCCAACTAAAACAATTTCTATGTGTATCGGATCCCGTATTTCTTGTGATTGTGCGCGTCAACAGCTAACTGTGCAAAAAACGTAGGCATGTGTTTAGACAGCCGTTTAAACTGTGAAACACACATTACGAAATTGTTACAACTATTGTATGCAAAATTTAGACATATTTATTATTTCAAAAAGTTGCTGCCCCCTTGGGTTAAGTGGTCTCTGGCGAATAGCATAATTTTAAGCCATTTTTAATTATTGCAAAGTATATTATAATTTTCTTAATAACGACTTTAAAAAAAAGATTCAGTTACTGCAAAATCGCTGTTTTCGATTCTGCTTTCATGTAAATCATATAGCGCATATCACATCTTACTATTATAAAAAAGGCATTTTACAGATAGAAGTATCATTTTGTGTACAATACCACCAAACATCTGAATTTTAATGTTCATTTTTATACATAGCTCCATCGATATTAAATAAATATATCCATTTATTACATGGTAATTTGCATAGTGTAAAAAACAGGATGAAAATGTTATTATTAGAAACCTATATTAAATAGTTTAAGTGTAATTTTGTCTTGATCATATCTTTTGTACTGTTAGAATATTATACTGTCTTATTGTAATTGCTTTGGTATTAAGGTAGAGTGGAAGAACAGCTTCTAGCTGAGCTCATACCTATTGTGTTATAGAATTTATTTAATTTATGCACAATAAACATTATTATTATTAATAAAATACTTATCTTTTTTGGGATTTTTTAATGGTGTACTTTAAATTATACAATCTAAACGTTTCGATAACACTTACAGTTATCTTCGTCAGTAGTAATGTTTGTTAAAAATTGTTAAAGATGTAGTAAACAATTTTGTCAAATTTTTCAAATTTAAAGTACACCATTAAAAAATCCCAAAAAAGATAAGTATTTTATTATAAGTGTTAATGGTGAAAGTTTACATTTTCATATTATTATTATTATATCAGGGAACAAGCATTTCTGACTAGAAATTTGATATACCGAGGAAGAAAAAAGTTATGGAGCTTTAAATGTAGACAAAGGGCTGCTGGTGGCGCCTTCTGGAAGATACATCAAAAGTATGATGAAATCTGGATTTCTTATCATAGAAAACCCACCAAATTTCATGCAAATCCTGGTATTATTAAGATAGATATTTAAAAAAGAGTTTAAAAAAATAATAACTTTGACAGCCTGTATTTCGGAAACTAGCAACTTTTGGACTAAGGTAAATTGGGCTAGATCCTCATGTTTTAGTCTCATGAATTTGTCCTAGTATTTTGTACAGTCCTTTTAGATACACGGTGTATAATAGCAAAATAATTTCTACAAATTAAGCATAGACTAAAAAATAAATAAACATTAAATAATAATTGTTTATTGTAGTAAGCAACACGATTTATAAAAAGTTTTACACGCCAAGCTTTAATTTCAGAAAACTTTTGTACAACTCAATTAAATGTTTTTGAAATATTGTAGTCCTAAGGTGGATCTTGACTTAGCTAAGTTTAGAGAACGATCTCTAAGCTGAAGCAACTGAAACAGGCAGCATCAAAATTATTCTTAGTGCGACAGATGTATTCGGAAAATAACTTTGTAGATCACACATTCAGGTGAGCTAATAATTTTATTATTATTTTTCTTTGTGTTTTATGTAATATTTCTTTTTTCATGATGTAAAGCCAAGTTGTGTTTAAAATGAGTCAGTATATCATGTCGATATATAATGTGATAGTTTGTGGTATTGCAATGTAATTTAAAAAAAATACCTTTTATTTATATGTTTGTCACGGAAAACTAGGTTAAGTGGTGGAGCAGAAGATGTTCACTCTGTTTCATCATACTGAATTTCGCCTAGACTTTAAATTTTTTTTTTATATTTTATATATGTACATATTTTGATTATTATATTATTATTATTATCATTTAGTATCAAATAACGTAAAACTTAACTGTTTTTTTCTTGTAAACTACAACTAAAAAGGGCACTTATTGCTTCGAATAGTTCTATTCCATCGATATATTTTTCGTTCTTATCAGATAATGTTACTTCTAAGTCTAGGCAGTGTTTCCTCAAATCTGATTTAGAAGTTTTTTTAAATTCAGGTATGCTGTATAAAAACTTAAAATAATTAGAATGCAAATTAAGTAGTGTTTCTGATTTATTACTGTTTTGAATATTAGGTTTAGGTGTGCGTGTGGTTGAGTGTGGTGAGGGGTGTAAGGGTGTTGATGATTCGTTAGCCGGTATCCTTGCGTGGTCGTTATCCAGTTGACGGTGGGATGCGGAGTGCATAAGGGATGTTATCGAGGGTCTCTTCTATCTCCTCTGGGATGTCGTCTAATAATTGGGTTAAGATCGCGGGGGGTTGTTTAAATTTAAGTTTGGGTTTTTTACGTGGGAATTTGGGAGGTTGGTAGGTGTAGGAAGTTGTGATAATTTCTTTGGTAGGGATGGTATCGCCGAAAATCCTTTTGTGTGTAAAGTTTTTCTGAAGTGTTTGGATTCTGTTTGTGATTGGTGGCATGTTTGCGTGTTGTGTTGTGAGGTTGCTTGGGTACCTGAAGGGTAGCCCGTGTGTATGTCTAAATATCCGGCTGTCACAGGATGCTATAGAGGAAAGGTGGTTAGGGTTAATGTTTGTGTATATTGGTGCTCGGAAATCCATAACAGGACGGATGTAAGTTTTGTATGTGTGTTAGAGTGTTTGGGGGGGGGGGGACAACCTCTGATTCGACCCCGGAGGGCGCCCAGTAGGTTTGCACGGTTTCTAGTTCTGTTAAGTGTTTTCTTAACATCGGGGAGCCAATTAAGTGTTCTGGTGAATAGGATACCTAGGTATGTGATTTGGTCTTGAAGGGGGATTCTCTCTTGGTTAATGGCGAGGGAGACATTTCTGGAGGATACGTTTGGGAATTTGTCTTCGACGTAATTAGGGTGGCGGAAAAGGATTGCTTGGGTTTTGGAAGGGTTAAGGGAGACTCTCCACCGGTTGGCCCAGTTGGAAAAGTTCCGAAGGGTTTTGGGTAGCGGTTGGAGGCCGTTTCGCTGTTCCGATTAACCGACCAGAAGGCGGTGTCATCTGCAACTCTGCGCAACGACTACTCCGGGTTGGGTAACTTGAGGGATATCTGAAGCAAATATGGTGTAAAGGATGGGAGCTAAAGCAGAATATTGCGAAACGCCTGCAGTGGGTTGGAAAGGGTCTGAGAGGTTTTTCCCTACTTTCACCCTGACTGATCGATTGGTCAGGTACGAAAGCAGGAGTTTGGAGAAGGGGTCGGGAATGTTAAGGTTTCGGATTTTTTGTACGAGACCGGCGTGCCAGATCCTGTCAAATGCTTGCTTAATATTCAAGAACACAGCCAGATTGCATTGCTTATGGTTGAATGCTCTGGTGGTCTCGGTAAGCAGCTTCAAGAAGGGATCGTGACACGTCCGGTTTGGGCGGAAGCCGAATTGGCTGTTGGGAAGGAGGTCGTTATACTCTAGGTGTTCCTTGAGCCGCCTGGCTAGAATTTGCTCGAAGCATTTTCCGAGGCAACTCAGGAGGGGTATGGGTCACTTAGGTCTGCGTGAGGTTTTGGTATCATGACGGTGGAGGCCGATTTCCAATCCTTCGGGATGCAAGAGAGAGTTAGGCACTTATTGTATATGTTTGAGAGTAGTTGGAGGCATGGGCCGGGTAGGTGTCGGAGGATTCTTGTATTGAGGCAGTCGCGGCCTGGGGCTGAGTTTTTGCCTTTTCTAAAATAGGCATTGACCTGGTCGGGCGTAATTGGGGAATAGAAGGGATTCTCGTTGTCGAGAGGGGGTTCGGGAAGGTTAAGGTTTCGGAATTCCTCGAGGCGGTTCTCGAGGAATTCTTTGAAAACAGGATCGAATTGGGGATCGTTGGGGGATTGGAATATGGATTGGAGGTGGTGACCAAAGAAATCGGCCTTTCCTTGGTCGGAGGGGATTAGGTTGCGCTGAAGGTCGATTAGATGGGATTTGGGGTTAACTTTTCTTCTGGTCAGTCTGTCAAACTGTTGCCAGAAGCGTTTACCGTCTCGATAATCTAACTGGGAAGTGGCTTTAGCCCAGGAGTCTTCTGCGTGTTTATTGGCTTCTCGCCTGATTAAGGTGTTAAGGCGATTGTATTCCGTCTTGAGAGCCGGATCCCTGGATCTCAAGAATTGACGATAGATTCGTCTCTTCTCTTTGATCCAGTTCACTATGTGTCGTGGGAGCGGCTTTTTGGAAATGTCGATGTTTTTAAGCGGGACTGAGGTGTCGACCGCTTCCGTAATTACGGAAGTTAGGTCGCTAATGGCTCTCTCGAGATCTTGGGTGGTTTGAAGATCGGGTGTAGGAAGGTTGTTGGAGATGTGTTCGGCGAACACATTCCAGTCTGCATTCGAGAAATCTTTAATGATTGTGTTTTGAGGGGGTGTTCGGGGAGATGGACAAAATGAAGTTTTGACCAGCAGTGGAATATGTTCTGAAGTGATCGTGGTGCCTAGAAAGCACTCACGATCGAAGTAGTGTGCTATTGATTCGGATACTATTATGTGATCTATTATTGAGGCTCCTAAGTGGTCAAAATTCGTAGGTTGTGTATTGGCGATCCTCAACATAGGCAACTGCAATAGAGCAGATGATAGTCTGTTGCCGCTTCCATTTGTTGCGGTGTCACCGAATTGAATATGGCGGGCATTGAAGTCTCCTAGGATGACTGCATTTGGGAGGCTGGAGGCATAAACTAACAGGTCATCGGAAAGTGTATTGTGCCCGGGTGGATTGTAGTAAGATATGAATACTATGGGAGTGGGGAAGTGCACCGTTGCAGCAACGCATTCGAGTTGTTGCAGGTGCGCAGGTAGTTGAAACGGAGTTGAAGGGAAACAGTTTTTAATTAGGAGGGCGGTTCCGTGTGCGCTATTGTTGAGGAAGAAATTATAAGTGCTAAATTGCAGTGTGAATTTTTGTGAGAGTTTGGTTTCTGTAATTGAAAGGACGTGTACATTGTGTTGGTGTAGGAAGTGTTTAATTAGGGGGCGTTTCCGACGAACGCTCCTAGCATTAATGGTCCCTGTTTATGATGTCCATTGGGAACAAAGGCGTTTGGTTCGGATAACACGGCGTTGGTGGTTAGGGAACAGGTCTAGGAGAGAGTGGGTAAGGACTTGTATGAAGGATTTGATTTTGACGGGATCTGTGTCGGGAATAGGTTTTAGGTGAACGGTGTCTTCAGAGTCAGACTCGTCAGACATGATGGGATCAAGGATTACCATCTGTGACGGGGAACTGGGAGGTTTCCGCCGCATCCGGAACTCAAAGTAGTAGGTGAGGTGGGCATCCCCGCAGTTGCTACACTTTGGGTTTGCCGCGCACTTACAGGATGTGGATCTGTGGCTTCCGCCACTGTTGGGACACTTGATGGATCGGGTAGGGCACACCTCAGAGGTATGTCCCACCTGCGTGCAGGTGACACAATACATGGGGAGAGGTGTAGGGATGAGGGAAAGTTCGCAACTAAAGTGTCCCCCGAACATGGAGACACCGGTTGCTAGAAGGAACTCTAGGGTGGTTTGGGAATTTGTGATTACGCGGACTAGGGATGTGGGTTTATTGGTGGCCTTCGAGGTAATGCGCACGGCCTTTCTCGTGTGAGGCAGGTCGATTGCATCGAGGATCTCGTTGGTAAGGATGTCCTTATCCATGTGACGAATCACGCAGGAAAAGGAAGGAGGTTTAGGAACGGAGTTTGGTTGAAGGGGGACGGATAACTCGGTTAAGGTAAGGGAAGGTTCACCGAAGTGGTGTCGCAGCCTAAGCTGTGTTCCATCCGGTAAGGGAGAGGAGGCTTCGAGGAGGCAGGTGTGATTGTGGTTGAACGTTAAGTTCAACCACGGAAGGTTAAGGGGTTTTAGGGTATTGAACAGGGATTTCTGTGACGTGATGGACTTCGGAATATTGCGGACGCAATATCTCGAGGATTGTGAGCGGGTGGGTAAAGGATTAGGGTTAACATGTGTAGGACTCACGGTGGGTACAGGTGGTTGAGCAGGTGTTGGTAAGAGAGCGGGTGTAGGTAGGAGAGCGGGTTTATGTGTGTGTGCGGGTGTGAGTGGTTTTGTGGAGGCAGTAGAGCATGTGGAAGTGTAGGAGTGAGAGGATGTAGTAGAAATGGATCATGCATTTGAGTGGGAGCGTGTACGTGAGGAAGGTGGAGGTGAAACGAGTGTGTGTGCGTAGGATTGTGTGGTAAGTGGTGGTGTGGGTGGACGGACGGCGTCGGGGGTAGGGGACACAACTTTGACAGTAGCTCGGTGGCGACCTTGCTTAACCATCTCGGCTGCGTTGTTAATAATATGTTTGTGAAATTTGAGGATTAAAAATTAAAATCTGTTATCGAATGGCCGGGTCTCTGCCGAGGTGCAGCCTCACACCCCGAGGAAAAAAGGCTTGGAAATCAGAGACCCAATTCGAAACGGGGGAAATACACAGTTAAAATAAAATAACAAAGTAATAAAATTAAAATCTTTATTAATGATACCTGTTAACGTTGACCTTGACCCGACGACGATCCTGCTGTTGGCGGTGTCCTGGATACTTCTGGAATTTTCCGCTGCTGTTGATATATTCCGGCGGCTCCTGCTTGCGGCTAGGCTGTGGCTCCTCTACTGATGACCGCTTCTTCGTATTATCTGTATGCAAGCAGTGACAGATCTACCTCCGAAGCGGCGAAGATCACGATACCGGAACGATGAGCGAAAAACGCTAGTTTTTTTTTGTGAAGTTAAGCTATTGTAATAAAAATCACAAAACGCTTACGCTGGCTAGGGGCTTACGTTCGTAACCGAGGTTCGGACTGCCTGACACTGTTTCAGGATCAGCAATTTTTATAGCTTCCAGTAGAAGTGAGACACTATCCCCTCCACTTTTTTACGTCACAAGCCCGCCCCTGGGACACCTCACCTTTCACTTTTTATATGCCCACGTGGGGGCCGTATTTTTGACCCCCGTATGGTTTCTTTTCTGTGGTTATTCTTCAACCCTTGATGGAATTTTCATCCCTAATTATTTTTGTTTTTACTCGCTTACTTGAGGGGGCGTATTTTCCACCCCTATGGCTTCTTTCCAGAGGCCTTTTTCAGCCCCTTGATTTCACCCTTTTCGTTTCTTTTCGGAGGCCTTTTTTCAACCCTTGATGGAAATTTCAATGTTGTACTAAGAGCCTTTTTTGGCAGCCATGCCTTTTTTGTACTTGCTCACGTGAGTTGTGTATTTAAGGTTAGGTCTTGGGGTTGGTCTTGGGGTTGGTCTTGGGCTTGGGGTTGGTCTTGGACTTGGGGTTGGTCCAGGCGTTGGACTTGTATTTGGGCGCTGGGGCTGTGTGACGGCTTCTTTTCGGTGGCCTTTTTCAACCCTTGATGGGAATTTCAACCCTGATTAAAGCCTTTTTGATTTTTTTCATGCGTACGTGTAAGAGTCGTTTTTTGTTGATTATTTTTTATTAATTAATGAATTATTTTTTAACCCGGGGAAATTCTCGATCCTAATCTGTTGCCCTGTAAGATGATCTTAAATCTGTATTCTGATAAGGGTGCGCAAATAATCATTAGATGTAAAAGATAGTTTATTTAATCTGTGTCTACTATTAACATTTATTAGAGCTTTTTTATCAGATACTTGAATGATATAAAATTCATTTAAAGGATTGATTAGGTAATAATTACGTACGGGAAAAATTGACTGTGTTTCCCCATATTACTTTATTAGCGTATTTTTACCAAATGAGATTGTTATTAAAATTATTACATTTATTTTAACTCCTATCTACAGATTGTTTAACATACGAAATTTATTTATACGTTGATTACGTGTTAACTTGTAAGGCACGTTTCGCTGAAGGGTACAATTGTATGCGCCTCCTAACATAATCTGCTAGCTTATAAGATGATCCTGTCTTAAAAATCTGTATTCTGATAAATAGATTACAAGTTTTCGAAATAAAATATTATTAGGGTCGGTTTTCCGTTTATTTCAAGTAATTGTTTCAATATATATATATATATATATATATATATATATAATTATTTGTTGTAATATGTGTTATTACACTTTCTTTTAATTGCAGTTTGTAACCTTCTACCCACACAACCTTCAACTTATACACGAATTAATAACGACCTCGAATAGTTAATAACAGTATTGAATGGGGCCGTTTATGTATTTAATGGCTAGAACATATAAAATTATTCACACTTCGTTTTAATAGTGTTATCAGCTGTTCCTAATTGCAATGATGTTAAAACACATCCTTGTCATGTACAGGTGGTATTTCGAAATGTTTATCTAGTGGACTCCTGTAAATGCATCATGCAATTAAAAGAAGAACAATAACGCTCTTTGATATTAAAAAGATGATTAAAATACCTTTGTATTTCAATTTTAAAAAATCGAGCGCTGTATTATGAGGGTCAATCAGCCTGGGCATGTAAAATAGACTTTTTCAATTATGTCCATATAAATTGTTAAAATAATATAAGAATAAAAAGTGCCGATGTATTTAAAGATTACTATAGAAGACTGTTCTGTAATAAAATGATAAAAGGGTACTTTTAAACAAAGGTCTCAGATTTTAAATTGACGTGTAATTTATACCTATTAATTAATCATGCCATTACACAAGACAGTTTTACATACATACATGCAGCTTCTACAACTCTGAAATGCATCATTCCAAAAGATTTTAGATTTATGAAACGTATCCCTAAAGCGTATCTTAGGGCACTGTTACAGGAATCATGTATAATTCTACAGAGAGATTTTATTCCAAACATATTCACCGTAATTTATATGGACATAATTAAAAAAGTCTCTTTTACATGCCCAGGCTGATTGACCCTCATAATACAGCGCTTGATTTTTTAAAATTGAAATACAAAGGTATTTTAATCATCTTTTAAATATCAAAGGGCGTTATTGTTCCTCTTTTAATTTCATAATGCATTTACAGGAGTCCACTAGATAAACATTTCGAAATACCACCTGTACATGACAAGGACGTGTTTTAACAACCTTACAATTAGGAACAGTTGATAACACTACTAAAACGAAGTGTGAATAATTTTATATGTTCTAGTCATTAAATACATAAACGGCCCCATTCAATACTGTTATTAACTATTGGAGGTCGTTATTAATTCGTGTATAAGTTGAAGGTTGTGTAGGTAGAAGGTTACAAACTGCAATTAAAAAGAAAGTGTAATAACACATATTACAACAAATAATATTTTGAAAACTTGTAGTCTATCAGAATACAGATTTTTAAGACAGGATCATCTTATAAGTTAGCAGATTATGTTAGGACGCGCATACAATTGTACCCTTCAGCAAAACGTGCCTTACAAGTTAACACGTAATCAATGCATAAATAAATTTCGTATGTTAAACAATCTGTAGATAGCAGTTAAAATAAATGTAACAATTTTAATAACAATCTCATTTAATAAACATACGCTAATAAAGTAATATGGGGAAATATAGTCAATTTTTCCCGCACGTAATTATTACCTAATCAATCCTTTAAATGAGTTTTATATCATTCAAATATCTCATAAACAAGCTCTAATAAATGTTAATAGTAGACACAGATTAAATAAACTGTCTTTTACGTCTAATGATTATTTGCGCACCTTTATCAGAATACAGATTTAAGATCATCTTATAGGGCAACAGACTAGGACCGAGAATTTCACCGGGTTAAAAAATAATTAATTAATTAATAAAAAATAATTAATAAAAAATGATCAACAAAAAACGACTCTTACACGTAGCCATGAAAAAAATCAAAAAGGCTTTAATCAGGGTTGAAATTCTCATCAAGGGTTGAAAAAGGCCACCGAAAAGAAGCCGTCACACAGCCCGGCGCCCAAATCTAAGACCAACGCCTGCACCAACCCCAAATCCAAGTCCAAAACCAACCCCAAGCCCAAGACCAACCCCAAGACCTAACCCTAAATACACCCCTCACGTGAGCAAGTACAAAAAGGCATGGCTGTCAAAAAAGGCTTTTAGTACAACATTGAAAATTCCATTAAGGGTTGAAAAGAAACCATAGGGGTGAAATCAAGGGGCTGAAAAAGGCCTCTGGAAAAAAGCCATAGGGGTGTAAAATATGCCCCCTCAAGTAAGCGAGAAAAATCAAAAATAATTATGGATGAAAATTCCATCAAGGGTTGAAAATTACCACCGAAAAGAAACCATAGGGGGTCGAAAATACGGCCCCCACGTGGGCATATAAAAGTGAAAGGTGAGGTGTCCCAGGGGGCGGGGCTTGTGACGTAAAAAAGTGGAGGGGATAGTGTCTCACTTCTACTGCTTCCTGAAAAAATTCTTCGAAGCTGTCATCTGTTCTGTTTTCGCTTGAAATACGCTATTATTTTGTTCAATAGTTCCAAGCACTTCGTAAAATTATTAGATATTTTTTGAAATAGCTTACTTACTATATTAATCTGCAACAGTACGACATACCGTGTTACTATCAACATATAAATTTTAAGTTTTTATTTTTTGCATATAGACATGCTGCCTGTTGTCATCTGAGATCGTGAATAATGCTCCACATATTGTTTCTAAATCGTACCTCAGGACGCATATCGTATATATCCTACTCTCCTATCGTGTGTCGGATAATGGTTTTAATTTCTAGTTATTGGTATGTTTCTTTAAAACATCTCAACGTTGAGTTGAAGATGTAAATATACTGTGAAATGCGCATGGAACAAAAACGCTCAAGGGTTAGAATCTAAAATCTTTTTTTCCAGCCCATTGTGCCTACCAGAACGATTGATATAAAATTCGGCCAGTTTCCATTAACAAAAAATACTTATTCTACAGAATGTTTTAATTAATTATAATTAACATTTTGTCTAGTTATAATTTTAAATTTTTCAGGAGTCGATTAATTCTTGCACATGTGTGACGGTTGGAATACATTCTTAAAAACAGTTTCTTTACACAATGGAACGAGATTACAATTCCTATTATAGTTGTTTACCTCATTCATATGATAGAGATTATTTCAGGTTTAACTTTAATTATTTAGATCGAAACTGTTATTTGCAATTTTCACTAAATAAATTATTTAATTTATAAGGACGGTGTTAATTATTTTTGAATTATTTGAATGCTTTGGTTTCTTATCTCAGAAACAAATGAAGGTACGTAAGCAAAATCTGTTTGAACCATCTTTTTGTTTTTACAAAAAAGTAGCACAGTTACGCGAAAACCGCAACCTTCTATCTAAAACCATCGAAAATGGGCCACCCGGTACACGCGACTTACTATCGAAATCGACTTCCCTTTTCACGACTCGCGTGCGTCTTTATATAGCGAGACTGGAGGTCAACCGACAATTGATAAGATACAGAACACAGGCGGCGCCTTTATCGGTTGATAGTGATAGCAGTTAGGATTTCTAAATGTGCGACGGATCGCCGCCCGTTACAGTGTTTTACACCGTTTAAACAAGGAAGTTGTAATAGTATTTTGCACAACCAACATGCATAAATAATTTTTTTTTCTCTTATTTTTATTGTAGTTGCAACAGTGGAAGTAGCTCCATTGGTAGCAGTAGCAGGCATATACTTTCATTACAAACCACCTTTTCCGCCACTCCATTTACCAAACATTGCTCTCATTTCTGATGTGCCGCCTATGTTCAGTGAACACACTTGCCATTAAGCAGTCACGGCCATGGTTCCATTTCCTAAAATTAATGTCGAAAATTTAGTTCAGGTTCGGGCCACGGTTGAAAGTAACTTTTTATCGCAAAACATAAAATACGACATAAAGATAACAATTGACATATCTATTGATAAAAAAAATACTTCCAAAATTATAAATTGTTTTAATGAAAACTGTCATATCTCTTAATAATTATAATCTTAATTTTGTCAACAAAAAATTAAATCTGAAGTTTAGTATACGTACATAAGTGATTCTTATCGTTTATAAATGTATCCACCCGTCAATTAGTACCCTTTACACAAACTCTGCGATCATATATGCTTTTCACTCAAATTTTTTCAAAAGCAAAATTACGATCTATGACTTACTACATTTTTAAGAATGACAGTGTTTTTAATATATTTCAATTAATGTCCTGATATTGCTAATAATTGTTAAACCCAGAGGTTAGAGATTCTCCATTCAAGAGCCCTTTATCCAATTCTCATTTCGATTGAAATCCGGGTAAATACTATAAAATCACAAAAATACAAATAAATAAGATTATTTTTTTGTCCTAATGTGAACTAATCATAAATTCAGATTTAGTTAGGTAGTATTAATGTGGGTGACAATGCCTAATCGATAATGTACCAGACAGCTTCACTAAGCAACCAAATTAAATACCAGCAAAGATAACCAATACAAACATAACAAGTTTTTCAATTATACGTATTTATTATTTTCCGTTTTTTTTTTTTTTTTAAAATGAGTAGACGACGTTTATTGATTAGAATAAATAGACCGTAATATCAAAGAAAATGAACTATATAATACTGTATGGAAAGAATTTAGTCAAGTTTATAGGGAGAGGAAAATAAGCTATTGCTGATATTACAAGTGACTGCCTGTATTTGTATTTTATATGTGAAATTATATGAAAATAATTATTGTACTGCAAATAATCTGGAACGTTATAGCTACGCAAATTAAAAGACAAATATCTGAATGAATTTAGAAGCTCTTTTATCTAATCTTGTTTTTAAAAACTCGGAACTCAAAGGAATTTTAAAACCAGAGCATTACAAGTATTACTAAATAAGGGAACAATTAGTGTTGTGGTGATAACAAATGGGTTACACCCGATATGGATAACCGAAAACGTTGTCCTGTCAAACAGCTGTATAAATTAAGATCGAAAAGAAGAGAAATCACCACAATTACTAGTTTGACGTGAAACAATTTTATGGATATCTTGAATTGAAGGTTATTTTATTTTTATTTAGTATTAAGTTTATACGTAACAAAGTTTGTGTTTATTTGGTTAGGTGTAATATTCGTTAAATTAGTAAACGTATAGTAGTATTTAAATTTGAATCTCATACCGAAATTGTGTATATTTAAGAATTAAGATAAGCCACTGGAAAGGGGATGAAAATGAATTCCGAATACATTGAAATATTTTTAACCCCCGACGAAAACAACAGGTGGTATAAGTCCAACGTATCCGTTATATATACCAGTGTATCTGTGTACCTGTGTACCTGTGCATCTGTGTATCTGTGTACCTGTGTATCTGTGTATCTGTGTATCTGTGTATCTATGTATCTGTGTATCTGTGTATCTGTGTATCTGTGTATCTGTGTTATCTGTGTATCTGTGTATCTGTGTATCTGTGTATCTGTGTATCTGTGTATCTGTGTCTGTGTATCTGTGTATATGTGTATCTGTGTATCTGTGTATCTGTGTATCTGTGTATCTGTGTATCTGTGTATCTGTGTATCTGTGTACCTGTGTATCTGTGTATCTGTGTATCTGTGTATATGTGTATCTGTGTATCTGTGTATCTGTGTATCTGTATCTGTATCTGTGTATCTGTGTATCTGTGTATCTGTGTATCTGTGTATCTGTGTATCTGTGTATCTGTGTATCTGTGTATCTGTGTATCTGTGTATCTGTGTATCTGTGTATCTGTGTATCTGTGTATCTGTGTATCTGTATATC
>JARFJB010001684.1:0-13510 GCA_036346205.1 Vesta saturnalis | reverse complement strand
CAGGTCAGTTGGGTAATCTCATACTGTTTCTAAAAACAATAAATATGTTTAGCAAAATATAGTATGACTACATAGAAATGGTGCCATAGACCGCAGCTGCCGACGCACCAAAATAGTACTAAAAAAAAATAATATAAACGAATGAAGTTTATTCGTGAAACACAGGTAGCATAAAAATACAAAACAACTTTATGTAGAACAAAAACAGGAAAGTATTTGATACAAAACTATTTACCCACTATTGTTTGATGCTGCTTCGGGAAGCAAAATGGAATGGAATTCAGACTTATTCAATGCGGTCTGATTCTCAACGTATTCCAATTAAATAATATTAGCAATCATAACACACTAATCGTTTAATAATTTACTCCTACGTATGAGTAAGTAAATAATGAAACTCGTCTGTTGCGCAGCTAGCATTTACATTAAAAATAAACGGTAATGTGAAGCCCCATACGTAACCCAATTAATAAGTAGGGCTGTAAATATCACCTCAATCAGATAATAAAACTCCCTTAATGGCTGAGTATAGGCTTAAAAAGGTAGTACGATATTAAATCAACCATAGCAACAGCTGTTAACTAGAGGTTATTGATCATATTTGTACATACCATTTAGTTAAGGTGGGCATTTATACGGTCGTTAACCCTAACAGAATTCTATACCTTAATTCATATACAGTAATGGAAGTAGTAAACAAAATAATACACAGAAACTCTCTGACCTTATTGGATGGCGAGAGTTCGTACTCTAACGATGGGGTCGCAACCAAAGCAGATGCAGCACTCGCGGTATGATATGCCAATGGTTTGTTCTAGAGTAGCCAATCCAACTTCCCATTTAAGTTACCGTAATGTTACACATGAAGCATAGTAGGTTCGTAAGAAGAATAATTTTTCCTTCTAACTTCCCAAATCGATTGATAATCGCTAAAAAAAAGGAAGGGCAGGTGAGCACTAAGATAAGAGAGGTTTACGAGCTTACCACTAAGTTGTAAGGCGTGCGATAAATGTGAAAACGAGCCTGCCATGTTCGAATCTAAAGCTTTATACTTGTAGGTTGTATGGGTTCCGTTCCCTAAGAAGGAAGATTTTAAATTAGGACCAAATGAGAAAAACTGTAATTTTTACCCCTTATTGGACACGATTAAATTGTGTTTAAAATCCGTAAAGCTTGCGATCAATAGGAATAGAAAATTTGGTAGGAATTCCTATTGTTTTGAAATCTTTTACTAGTATCCGAAACAATTCCGTTTATTAGAGAAAGTGTAAAAGAAATCACAGAATTTTCGTAGCGTCTCCAATATGGCGGAGAAGAAAGTGAAAATTTTTTTTATCAAAATCGAATTTGTGATCTATTAGATGTATATTCAATAAACGATTTTCCCCTTGGCTATTTGATACATTAAACATCGCCCTCTTACGAGAATTTCGTTAGCTAACCTAAAGTATTGGTTTACAACCATTGGATAGTACAGAGTTTGGCTAGACGCCGACTGATGTCATACCTATTTACTTTTGGTAAAAATTATTAACATTAACCGGATTTTTGTTCAATTACACAACTGAAGACATGTAAATTACTGCAATGTTTTTCAACACTGTGTGTACGAATTATGCGTTTAGTACATATCGACAAGAAGTTAAAATAGATAATTGTATAGCAATTAACAGAGTTAAACAGAAATGAATTTTTGGATGTTACAAGTCTAATAGATTCAGTATTGTAACTTTATTTTGATCTACGGCACGAAATATATCATCAGTGATATCTAATAGAGCATTAGAACAACCGAAACCTTCACGAAAGCCTTATTGCGTGTAAGGTAAAACATTATGGTTATTTAAATGCTGTTTAATTTGTACAGATAACAATTTCTCGAAAATTTTAAGAGGGTAGTTAATATACTAATACAATGAAGATCCGATAACGAATTATAAGCGCTTAGTTTTTAATATACATTTAATTACAGATATCTTTCATACATCAGGAAATATGTCCGTACTTATACATTCATTCACAATGTGGCGTAAATATGGCAGCAAGAAAGGACACATCAATTTGATCATTGCTATACTTACGCCATCTGAGCCTACTGCATTAGAAGATATTTTAAGAATTACATTCTCAATCACATTTTCAGTAACAGGGTTAAAATTAAAAGGAGTGCAATTCATTAATTTGCTATTATTATAAAAGTGAGATAAGTCTAAGTCTGGAGTACCACGGCTTTGAACAGAAGAGAAGAATTCTCCAACATCATTGACGTTAACATTATGGAAGTGACTATTATCTTGAGTTTTGTTGACATAGGCCTAACAATCTCTTAACCTTGACCATGTTTTTTTAGAGCCAATGTCTTTAGATTTGAAGTTCAGATAAGCTCTCTTTTCATTTCTAACTGCAGTCGAAGCGTAATTTCTTAGCTGTTTGTAATATGCCCATTTACTAGGAGATGGCATTTTTTTTAAACTGTCTGTAAACCCTGTCGCGCAAAGAAAATAGCTTTTTAATGGTAGGAGTAATCCAGGTATTATGATTTCGTTTCGTATAAATAAACATGGGGACACGTATGTCAAATAAAGCAACTATATTAGCATGTAGGAAGGAAGGTTTGTGTTCATTTATATAAATTTATTATACAATGCAATAAATATTTAATCAAAAAATATGAATCTACGATTAACGTTACTTTATCATTCCTATTACATAAGGCAATAAAAAAATTGGAAGAGAAGTAACAATATAGAGAATTGAGTTAGAATGCCGGACGAGAATGACGTGCCGGATGAATTTCCTAGCGGAAATGTCAAAACTTCAAAAAATGTGTTTTGTAGTTCGAATGTTTGTACGGTAGTGGAGTGTAGTAGTAACACGTGTGCATACA
Source organism: Vesta saturnalis (assembly GCA_036346205.1). NCBI lineage: Eukaryota > Metazoa > Arthropoda > Insecta > Coleoptera > Lampyridae > Vesta > Vesta saturnalis. Next base: position 10,623 of record JARFJB010001684.1, on the reverse strand, counting down.
AAATGTTTTGATTTAATTTAAAAAATTGTGGATATAACTAAAAATAGCTGGAAATGTAAGATATGTGTATTAGCAAATAAAACCGTCAATATCAACGACATTGAAAATTCAAGAGATAAAATCGATTCTGATAGTGTAAAATGTGAAGTGAATTTACATTATAAGCTTAATAATGAATTGTCATTGGTAAATGGTATGCTGAAGTTACGATTAAGCAAATTAGATCCTAACTATGCAAAAATTCTGGATATACAGACTGATATTCCAAATGAAATAAAAAATCAACAATTAGAAGTTCCGACCACACACAGTGGTATTCTGAAAAAAGCAAATTTTAAATCTTCCCCTGTAATATTAATAAAGCCTAAAGATAATTATATATATATATATATATATATATATATATATATATATATATATATATATATATATATATATATATATATATATATATATATATCAATTTAAAAGTGAAGTCGATCCAACCATCATAGGTTGACAACTAAAAGAAACTGGAAGGGCATATTTTGATTAATTGTGTCAATCATGAATGTTTACAAAATGCAAAAGCAACTTTAGAAAACGTTATTGGCGAGTCGGCTAAAGTTTAATATATTGAATATACAGAATAAACTAAATCCCAGAATAAAGATACACAAAGCTGATGTGAATAATATCACTGATGACGAATTAATAAAAACAAAAATAATATTACAAAATAAGCTTGCTGAAATTCCTAATTTTCATTTAAAAGTAATACGATGCATAAAATACAACAAAAATCAAGATATTATTATCAAAGTTAATCCTCACCTGTTTAAAATTTTAATGAAACAGAAAGAAATATTTATAGGATGGAATAGATGCTACATATCAGAGTTCTATAACTTGCTTAGATGTTTCAAATGTTCAGGGGTAAAAACTATAAAAATCTATAGATATATGTCCACAGTGCTCTCAAAATCATAAATTAAATGAATGTACAGCTACTGCAAAAAAACTGCATAAATCGCACGAATAATAATGCTCTTTTTAAAACCAGTTTTAATACAAATCATTCTGTGAAGGACAGTATGTGCCCTGTTTATCTCAAACAAGTAGAGTTCGCAATTGCAAAAACATCTTGGTGTAGAAAAGTACCAATTAAGGTTAACCAAAAGTAATGACGTGTGTTGTGGTTCAAAATGCTCAGAGCATAAGAACTAAATTGGAAGACTTTGAATTGTTCATTCATCAAGAGGACGTTGATGTGTTGTATGTAAGTGAATCTCATCTTAAAGAAAATGAGTTAAAATTAATAAACTTTAATGAGTTTAACATAGCTAGTAATGTCTCTCGGAGTCACAACTTAAAGGGAGGTACATTAATTTTAACTAGAACTAGTTACAGTGTGTTTCTTTTATTTGTCCGTATTAAGTACTCTGAATAAGTAATTATGTATTTATTAATCTATATTTTTACATACTTGATAAACAATGACCTTCCTTACAAACTTTTAGTTCACGATATGCTAATGATTGTGAAGTTTGTCACACACACAGGCGGCGTTACCGGATTCATTACTACATTACAAAACACGCAACTAAATACACTTAAAAAAAAATTAAAAATTCTACGACTAAAATACATAGTCTTATTCTCTAGTGTATTTCTTAATACTACAAACAACAGCTCACAAATCTAATCTAACTAATGGTTTAATAATTCTGCCACTTCGCTTACATCTTATCTGATTTTGACTACCATTTTTGACATTCATTACAGGCCCGCAATTAGGAGTAGGAGGTTCTACCTCATCTAAATCATTATATCTATGATAGTATTTTTTAATAAAAGACGTGTTGCACCTTAATATTTTGTTGTTAATACGAATTAAATAACTCCTAGGTGGAAAATTCAATTTTTCCACAATTATTCCCTCTTCGCGAAGATTGTTTTTAACATTTCTAACTAATACTTTATCGTTAACATTAAATTCTATATTTCCAAATGTACAGTATTGATTATAATATTTCGATTGTTTTAATTGATTTTCTTTTATTAATTCTACGGCCTGTTCTACAACCACTGGCTTTAGTAATTCTAACCTAGGTGGAAACTTCATAAATTTTTACTGAGCAGTAATTGTGCTGAAGACAGTTGCATACCAGCAACAGGACTATTTCGGTAATCAAGCAAAACTTGAGTTGAAAATCACATTTCGACTCTTCACTTTTGGCTAACATTTTTTGGTTATTCAGACGTACTTCTCAGCAAGACCATTAGCTTTTGGGTAATGTGGACTGGAAGTTATAATTTTAAAATTCCATTGTTCAGCAAATTCCCTGAATGAATAACTATTGAATGACATATTATCAACAATGACTACCTTTGGTATGCCAAATCGAGAGAAAATCTCTTTAAGAACTGTACTCACTGTGATGCTATCTTTATTTCTTACCTTCACCACCTCTAGCCATCTAGAGTAATAATCTACTATTATTAAATAATTTTGATTTTTAAATTCTGCAAAGTCCATTCCTATTTTCAAAAATGGGATATCTGGTATTTCGTGACTTAGTAAAGGGTCTTTATTTTCAATTTTTAAAATTTCTGGCAAATTTCACAACTTTGAATGAAGTCTATAAGACTTGATCGTATTGTAGGCCAATAAAATAAATTACAAGCTTTATCTTTAATTTTGTAGTCCTAAATGTGTTTCATGAGCTAAACACTCTTAATATTATTGGAACGATCAAACGACCTTTAAAAAACACTAAATTATGTTCTACAATTTCTTAATTTGAAAAAATGCATTAATTCTTCATCATTAGTATTTAATTTTCTTGGCCAACCTTCTGTATAGAATTGTTTTATTTGACTTAGTACTTTGTCATTATTAGTTTCTTTCTTAAATAGATTTAATTTTTCCTCTGAAAATGTAATATATGCAGTTACAAGATGAATTGTTTCAGTCATTGTCTCATCATCTGCTATATTCTTCCTTATAAAATTTTTTGATAAATAATCGGCTATGTATATAAACCTACCCGGTAGATACTTAAGTTCAAAATTGTAAGGCAGTAATTTTAATCGCAATCGCCGTAAGCGATTATTTTTGATATCACCTAACACTTTTTTAATAATCACCGTTAATGGTTAATGATCTGTATGCATTACTACGTTATTATGTCCATATACATAATTGGGCATACTGTACTTACGTTGCCGTTAAACATCGCGATATAAAAGCCACTGGTCGCCCTTCTTGTAACAAACATGTGCCTATCATATCTTTTGATGAATCACACTGTATTTCAATATTTTTCTTTAAATCAAAAGGAACTAACGGGGTGCTAGTGCTAATCATAAAGGAGAAATTTCGCAAAAAATTTCTAATAAAATTTATCATACCCAGAAACTTTTGTAAATTTTTTTTGTTTTTTAGGGACTCCAATTCATCTATACTTCTAGATCTTTCAGGATCTGGAAGTATACCTTTATCACTAAAGATTGAACGTAAATATTTCACTTCTGTTTTACAATATTGTAGCTTTACCGGATTAAATTTAATGTTATTTATCCTAGCAACACGGACAACATTTTTAATAATATTTTTCAATTCATTCAGTATATTTACTGCACATAATATGTCATCAAAATATGGTATAAGACCATCAATTTTACCAAAATATTTATTAAAAAGCTTACTAAAAATTTCAGGTATCACTGATAATCCAAATAAGAATAGCTACCAAACGGGGCGCTAAAAGTGCATAGCTTGCTTGATTCCCTATCTAAAACCAATTGATGAAAACCATCTTTAAGATCAAAAATGCAAAAAAATCTTTTATTGGCTAATTTCGAACTAATTTCCTCTAGTGTGGGAATTTCATAAAAATCTCTAAGTAAATGTTTATTAAGATTGCTTGGATCAATACATAATCTTAATTTTTGATCCACTTTCTCAAAATGCAAACTTAATTACTAACCCATTCAGTGGGTTCATCTGATGGAATTATTACACCTTTTTTTTCATATTCACTCAATGTTAATTTTAATCTGTCCTTAATTTTAAACGGTACCCGCCTACTGAGGTTTGTTTTGGGAATTGCATTACTCGCCAATTTTAATGAAATAACATCAGGGATCAGTAAATATGTCTTCATGTTCTTTAATAAATTTTAATTTTTCTAAATTTTCTGTATCTTGTATTTCATTAACTATTGATTAATTGGAGATCGATGCAACTTGTTAAACCCAAAATCGGTATACAATTACTTTCTACTACAATGAATCTAATACGAACAGTTTTTTGATCATGTGTTATTAAAGTTTTAAACTCACCACATGGAGTGATCTGATAACCCCCAAATGCCTCAAGTTTAACATCTGTTTTCTTTAATTTAATTCCCCTTAATGTATTAAAAATATTTATAGGGACTATATTTGTGGCAGCTCCTAATTTAAATTTCACATTTACTTTATCAAGCATTAAGTCTGCATACCACTCTGTGCCATTATAATGAACCTTTTTAATTACATTAATTTGAAATGTATCCTCAGCTTCACATAGCTCATAGGTTCTATTATTATTACTTGAATTTATTCCACAACAAATTTTATAGTGATTAAACTTGAAACATTTAAGGCATTATTGTCCCATGGTAGGACATTTACCACGAACATGATTACGGCTACATCTCTTACAAATAATTTTTTTTTCCTTGCTAATTTTACTTTGTGAAGGACTCTAACATTATTTGTACTTCATCAGGGTTGGATTTTTAATCACCATTGTTTCTTGGCTGAGTGATGTTGAGTATTGTGGTTTTTTCTTCCTCCAATCTCTTCTTGTTTACTTCTGCCAACTCTGTTGCTTGACAGTAACCAATACCTTTCTTTAGAAATGTATCTTCTCGTAACAATCTAGCTTGTACATCTGCATCGTTAATACCTAAAACAATCTGTGTTCGCAGTGTCTTATCTTCAGCCTCACCAAAACCACGTTTGAATTAAATTTTTTAAATCTGTCATGAACACATCAACAGGTTCACCCGCCTTTTGCATCTGCGAAAAGGATTTGTAGTGTTCCATAACTTCATTTTTCTTCGGTGTACAATATCTTGTAATATTAATTCCACAGTAGTCAATCCTGATATATTAAATGTGTTGTAAACTTTTAATGCATCTCTTCCCATTAAATTCAATAATCGAGCAACTTGGACAACAGTTGATTTTTTATTAGTTTCGGTAGCTGTAAAATATATTTCCACTTGTTTAAAAAATTTAAAGTTCTCTGCAAGGTTGCCTTCTAAAACCAATTCACTAGGCTTGTTATAATCAGACATTTTTCAACTTGTAAATGCTTTTCCAGTAAATTCAATTTCTTTTAAAACCTGTTTAATCTCACCTACCCACTTCAAATTTGCAAATCACTGTTTTACTAATAAATTCTTTAAAATACTTTTATAGTACTAACGACTGCGCCATGTTCCTTTTATTTGTCCGTATTAATTACTCTGAATAAGTAATTATGTATTTATTAATCTATATTTTTACATGCTTAATAAACAATGATCTTCCTTGTTAAACTTTTAGTTCATCCTAATGTTAATGATCGTGAAGTTTGTCACACACGCAGGCAGCATTGCCGGATTCGTTAATACATTCCAAAACACAGTGCGCAAGAAATTGATATGTTGAAATAAATGTTGAGTTTTCTGCCGTTGAAATTCAAACTGAAACAGATACAATTTGTATTATATGTGTCTATAGACCTCCAAAGGATAACTATGAAATATCTCTGTCACAATTAGAAGTTTGTTTATTACAGTTAATGGACAATAGAAAGTATACAAAATTAATAATATGCGGCGATCTAAATGTTAACATCTTAGATACCATAAATAAGAAAACAATTGAATTACTAGATTTAATGAACTCATTTTGCTTACAAAGTATCTTTAATAACCCTACAACATGTTCAGGAATAGACCATATGTTCACAAATTTCAATGAAAATATTGAAGGAAAAGTTATAATCCATAACGGTCTTGCGGATCACTCAGCGCAAAAGATTTCATTTACTTTTTTTGATAAGGGATCTACTGATAAGAAAGCATTTAGGTCTTTCTCTCAAAGGAATTGTGCGATATTTTTGAGTCACCTCTCTAAAGAATCTTGGATTGATGTTTTTGAAATTCAAGGTGTAAATGAGAATCTTAACACTTTCTTAGAAATTTACAAACACTATTTTGAAATATCGTTTAAATTAAAAACCCAAACTAGACATTCTACAAATAAATCTTGGTTAACAAAGGGTTTAGTAATTTCGAGTAACAAACTAAAGTTATTGTTTAAATTGAAACAACAAAAATTAATCACCCTAGACTACTATAAGAAGTATAAGAAAACATACCAAGCTGTGTTAAAGAAAGCTAAACAGTTGCATTACTATAGAATAATTAAGCAATCTAGCAATAAACAAGAACTGGTATGGAACATTATTAATAAAAATGTAAACAACAAATCTGCTAGCAACTCAACCTTAATCATAAATAATAAGCAAACGAAGAATACAGAAAACATCTCAAATGCTTTTAATGAATTTTTTGCAAAAATCCTTCCAATTTAAACTCAACATGCAATGATGATCAAAGTCTAACAGTTAACAATACTTTCAACAAAACCATGTTTTTATTACCAGTGAGTAAGGTAGAAGTGTATAATGTTATAATGGGTCTCAGAAACTCTACTTCTTGTGGTCCGGATGCTGTACCATCAAAAATAATCAAACTGAGTCTAAATTACATAGTAATTATTTTATGTGATATTATAAACCAATGTTTCACGGACGCAGTGTTTCTAAATATATTAAAAATCGGTAATATCGTACCTATTTTCAAAAAAGGTGACCCCAAAATGCTTAATACTCGCTGTTAAAGTTGGAGTTCCGCAGGGTAGTGTCCTGGCGCCTCTGCCTTTCCTGTTGTTTATCAATGGCATCGTGAATGTAACATCCTACAATAAATTCGTTTGCTTTGCTGATGATATAACTGTGCTAGTTGCTAACAAAGATTTAAACAATCTGTGTAATGATCTTAAAGTGCCCCTATGTAATACTACGGATTATTTTAGTTCTAACAAGCTTACTTCTAATCAAGAAAAAACTCATACTGTGCAATTTTTTTTAAACAAAATTAATATTGAAATGGCTTGCTAATAAGTTTAAATAAAAAATGTATTCAACAGATAACAACATACAAACAACTTGGAATTAATATAGATTTATCTCTAAAATTTAATGCACATGTTGATGCACTTTGTAAAAAATTATGTAGTCCCTGCTTTGCGGTAAAACGATTAACGCAAATTGTGAATAGCGAAGCTGCACTAAGTTTTTAAAATCTGGAATCAGCTTTAAGGTATGGTATTATTTTTTGGGGTAATTGTACTTCTGTCTACCGATTATTTATATTACAAAAAAAATGGTTTAAGAAATATGGATTCATGTAAGCCATTGTTTATTAAGCACAAAATACTCACGCTTCCATCCCTGTATATTTTAGAAATGTTGTCATTTGTACATGCTAGTATTGACCAAATTACTTCTTTAAATTCTGTACATACCTATAACACCCGGTTTAATCATCACATACTAGGCAGTTCACATAATCTAAAACTACATGAGCAAAACCCATACTTTATTGGTGCAACATTATATAACAAACTACCAGACAATCTTAAAAGTGTTGCATCTCACAAGCAATTCAAAAAATTAGTTAAAAAAATGTTAACCAAAAATAGTATTTACTCAGTACATGAATACTATAAATGAACTAGTTGACTTTAGGAAGGTTCTGATGTATCATTATATTATTGTTAAATTAGACTTATCCTATATCTCTCTGAAGTTCTTTGCATTAATAAATGATTATTATTATTATTATTATTATTATTATTATTATTATTATTATTATTATTATTATTATATTATTATTAACGCCATGATCTTGATTCATTAATGCATTTGACAAATCCGTTGTGACTATTCTATGGATGGGGCCCCATCTCGAATTTATCTTGTAAGCCAGTGTTCTTTGGTAGCTTCGATGTCATTTGTGTGACAGACAATAAACTTTTACTGTTTCGCGCAACACAAATATATAAAAACATTTGGCCTTGAACTTTACAATATATATATATATATATATATATATATATATATATATATATATATATATATAATTATGTATGTATATCCAGTTGCTTCGATGCATACCGAAGAAATATTATTTTTGCAGTACTCCTTATAAGCATGCATTTGATAAGCAGTGTGGTAATGGACAAAGAAAGGATCCAAACCTATGACATAAACAACATTGGCCAATTGTGTTCTTTTTAAATATTCACTACCAAAACGGGATGATATGAGTCCATTCTTTTCTTTCTTCCCTTTAAGCGCCGTAATAGGCAACCGACTGACTCAAAAAAGGCGGTTCTTCACCACCATATTCAATGTGATTTTCTGCAATGCCGCATCTATAGGTATCTACAGATTTAGTTTTTAAACGCTCACTAGCTTTATACGAGTACTACGTAAATGAAGTTTTTTTACATCATTTTCTACAACTTAATTTTATTTCACATGTACATTTTATATTGAATTCCTCCGAAAAAATAATATCGCATTGAAGAACACTTCCACATTTAATAATAAGCTAAAAATCATCAAAACATGGATTTCAAAATAAAAAGGATGCAATAAAAAAATCTATTATACGTAACTTCCCACTTAGTACTATTTGCATTTGGAAGATGTTACATTATCAAATATATGCTTTTGTATTAAGAATTCTACATATACATTGTCTTCTGGTATCGATGAAGTTGACATGTCTCCATAAATTTCTAATGAAGAAGTACCATCTGTTATAGACATTTTACTTTTAACGAGAGAAACACCAGTTAGAAGATGTCTTAAATTATAGCGATTGTTCATAATTTTTAGTGTATTGACTGCGCTAATTCGATTATTTAATTTTTTACTAATAATATACCATATTTCATGATTTTTGGTAGGTGGTTTCAGAAACCTCTATAGTAGTTTTAACTCAAATAAAATGTCTTTTAGTAAAGTCATGTCCACTACAGAAGGGCGTCCTACCATTTCAAATTATTTTCGTATACTTTGAAACTAAAACAATTTATTTCGATAAGAAACAGAAACACGACGAAATCCACTATAATTGTATGTATCAGGACACAGGGGTCTCAATATTTACAGACATTTTCTAAATGAAGTGCGCAACACAAGTACGAGTATTTTAAAGGATATTAGTTAAATTCTACTCATCCCTTCGTTTAAATAAAGCATTGTACTATCATGAGCACATAGTCAGTGCAGACGATTTATGCAAATATTACTTTGCATTTATGTTTACGGTTGCATAACCTAAGCAGCCCCTTTGGGATTTGTGATCGATAGTAAGACACCGAGAAACTCATCTTGCACACACTTTTCTGTACTCGAGCTCATTGATAATCGCATCCACATTTCCTTTGCTTACCGACAGCTGCAGTGCCAATTGCCGAGTCGTAATGCGTTGATCCTCTCTAATGACAACATCAGCCCGCTGCACCATGTCAGGCGTGACTGTGCACAAACGTTTATGAATATTCCCCACGTTGTGTATGCCGGATGTCACTTAGAGACGCCATTTTAAAACATTCCTACACTTACTCTATCTGTCAGAAGAAAATGAAAATTTGCATACACACGCGGCAAACTTCAAGTAAGTCGCACCTAAATTAGTACATTTCCCAGAAATGTTTTTCACTGCAAAATAAATTGTGGGGAAATATTTATTGGGCAACCCTCGTACATAGGTATAGCATTTATATTGTGGTCATTTTTGGAGATGATCTGATTTCAAACCAAGTTCATAGTTCTTGGAAACATTTTCATTTATGGAAATTATGCAAAATAAATAAATAAAATAACTGGAAACCAAATTGCCTTTCTTCTGTTTAAAGCACTTAATTGCCGGTATTAGCCGAGTGAAAACACATTGGCGTTATCATCATCAAATTTAGTTTATTACTTCTATTTATTACTTTGGACTTTAAAAACAATGAAATAAATAAATAATATTATAGCCAATAAAAATTTTACAAACTGAAAAAAGGAATATTTCTGCAATATAAACATACGTTGATACATTTTTGCCCTTGGTTTTATGTACTCACGCTAATAATAGTATCCCAATGACTTATTACTGCACAGTTTTATTAACAGTACTAATGAAGCAGATTAACATCTGTAAGGTTATTTTAATGCATCGTGTATATGCAGTATCTTGATACTGTAGGGAACATATCTTGAATGTAAATAAAGTGAGTTTGTACGAAAAAAAATTTTGTTTGTGTATGCAGAATATAAATTTGCGTAAATGATGCGTCACTGAAAGTGTTAACGAAGCATTAGATATCATATGAAAGACTATTTGTATTAAATTTGGTTGAAACAAGTTTTGGGAAAATTTTTACTGGGACGGCACTAGTAAGAGACTACCGGTTTGCCACTGTTCTTTTGCTGCTACTAAAGATTTCGGATTAAAGAAGTGGTTGTAAACGTATGAG